>CM076608.1:86377437-86468937 GCA_038502775.1 Hippodamia convergens
ATGAACAATTTTCAAATTACTGAAATGCTGATAAGTGATTTAATACTTGGTATTTCCACCCCTTGCGTTAATTACAGCTCGGCAACGACGGTTCATACTCAAAATGAATGATCTTGAAATGTTCTGATCTAATCCTTCCCAGATTTCTCCGAGTTGGATTCCTAAGTCATTACGAGTATCTGGATGATTTTCTGAACTTCTCAGCCTTCTATTGGGGTTGTCCCAAACCTGCTCAATCGGATTGAGATCTGGACTTCTTGCTGGCCATTCCATTCGAGAGACTTCAACCTCTTCAAGGCATTATCGTCCATAAAAATGAAATTTTCAACAATGTATGGGGCAAATGGCACTACATGCCTTTCAAGAATGTTCCTTATATACTCATTAGCATTCATAGCTCCATTATCAACGACCACTAGGTCTGTGCGAGCAGTCAAAGATATTCCACCCCATACCATAATCGATCCTCCCCCGAAACCAGTAGTATTCAGGAAATTGCACTGAGCATATCTTTCATGTGGACGTCTGTATACAAGGAAACGTCGATCGCAATAGTAGAGGCAGAATGTAGACTCATCTGTGAAGAGAACTCTTTCCCAATCGGCCTCTTCCCAATGGATATGCTCTCTCGCAAAATCCAAACGCGCCTTTCGATGGGCTGGGGTAAGAGCTGGGCCTCTTGCCGCGGCACGAGGCCTTAAATCATATTCTCTGAGGCGATTTCTTATTGTCTGCACCCCATGAGTTTGCTCAAGCTGATTTTGAAGGAGGCGAGCGGTTGCAAACCGTTGTCTCAACGAAGAAACTCTCAAGTAACGTTCTTGAATGGCAGTTTTTACCCGTGGTCTACCCTGTCCTGGTCTTCGGACATTCATACTTGTCTCCCTGAATCGCTTCAACATTCTGGACACACTTGTATGGGAAACTCCAAACCTTTCTGCAATTTTTGTGTATGTCCACCCTTCTTCTCGGGAAACTACCGCTTGGGCACATTCCTCTTGGAGAACAACTGATCTTAGAATGGAGCCAGTACATTCAAAATCTGATAATATCATCTCTTTTTATTCCTGCTGGGAAAAAACATCGTATTGAAGAAAAACGTTGAAAGTGGATAACATATGCATGCATAATTCTGATAAAAATAATATCATTGAGGACACCTTCAGTTGTAGAATAAATTTGAGATTTCCATAATGTGCGTTCATAATACTCAATTTTTTTTTTCAGACATTGGAGATACCACCTCCTCGCCATTGGGTTCTTGAGAGACATCGCCCATTTAGACGTCAAATACGGCAGGTCCGTAGTGAAATATTTCCTAGATTCCCTGATAAACGAATCTATCCAAGTCAGAAAGATCGCGATGAAAGTTGTGGTGTACATACTGATCCAGAACAAATTGGAGTTTAAGAAAACCGTGATCGACCCTTTCAAATTCTCTGGTTCGAAGAAGAATGGCCCCCTCGCCCCTGGACACAGGAAGGACAATGAGTGGCTGCTGTATGACAGCAAGAACTTACCAAATACTTCTGAACAGTGGAACCAACTGAGTTATGTGCACGATTCGTGCGTTGGGTATTATATGTGGCCTGAAGAGATGGAGGTGTATTGTTCACCTGAAGAACAGCCTAATGTAGTGGCTTGTCCAGAGACCTTGAACGAGGAACAGAAGGAAATACACGATTGGTTCGGAAACGAAGATAAGGTGTCCAAGCTTGTGTATTATTTTTCGTTGGAGGATAAGAAAGGGGCTGATCATTTTAATCCCACCAGGGCTTCGATATTCAAGGTAAGTTTGAGGAATTTGAGTACATAAGGCTGTAAGGTTAAAATTACCTATAAAGGCTCCGGCTAGAGTGGACGAGACCATTTTACCCTTTTTGTTTGATAAATGCTTCCACTATGGTCAATGATAGTCAACTCAAAACAGTAGAGACTTTATTCCACTCCTTTGACAACTATTATCATAACTCTAGTTATTCAATGGACAGTAGTTGGAAGAGTTAGATGATAGAGGGCGCTATAGTTTGAGATGCTTATTTAATGAATTCTTCGAAATCCAATGTTACATATGTTGTAGATTGGAGTAGACAAATATGAGATTTTACCACGTCAAATATAATAATAGAGGAGTTGAATAAAGCGCCCTCTATCATCCAACCCCCCCAACTACACTTCATTGAATAACTAGAGATTCATAAACAAGGCTATTATCATACAAATATCATACATTATCCAAAGATTATAGAGTTAGAAAGATAGGAAACGCCCTCATATCTGGGGTACTAAAATCCGACTGCGATTTCTGGCTAGTTACTTACTTTCGACACCTAGATGGCGCTGAAAACATTATTCATTACAGAAAACTATTATAAGAGGCGCGAAATTCGAAACATATTTCTCATGAATTTTCATTAAATTGAGTATTCTTTGTCGAGCTTTTAAAGAAACATCCTGATCGACAAAACAAAAACAGGGCTCCGCTTTTTGATCAGGATGATATTTTCCATCTACACATTGTTTTGAATCAAATGAAATACGTTTCTGGATTCTTTATATTTTTATTTGAAATGATTGTGTGATATCAACTACAATACAATAATGATGAAATTGAGAACATTTCAAAAATTTGTTCACATATATTAGAGAATTATTATGACAATTTCAAGAACTAATTCATACGGTGAACTCTTGATAAATCAAACATCGATGAGTCAAACAGTTGTTCTGGACCCGATTCATACATATCTTAACCAGTGTATTTTAACCTTAATGAGTCAAGAGGGTCTAGTAGATGAGTCGAACTGCTGGAAGGGTCGTCAAGAGGGTCTAGTAGATGAGTCGAACTGCTGGAAGGGTCGTCAAGAGAACCTCTACTTCTATAAGTCGTTCTTCTGACCACCCTTGCCTCTATGAGTGGAACTTTTTAATCTAATGAATGAGACCAAAGAAAATTCGGTTCGCAAACAAATCACCACACGTGATGAATATCATACGATGTTTCAACCAGGGATGTTGCGGATATTCGCATCCGCATCCGCAAATGCGGAGCTTCCGCATAGATTTCTACTTCCGTATCCGCATCTGAATCCGCAAAAACCAATGCGGATTTTCATGCGGATGCGGATGTAATATAATTTGTGAGTTGTGCAGTGTCGCCATCTCAGGGCCAACAAAATATGTTAGTATTTCGTTTAGAAAATGCTAAATATATACTTTTTCAATTTTGAAAGTGTCAGAAAGATGCTAGTTTTTCACTGTTACTTCTTTCTGTAGCTATTTCTGAAACCGAAACATCTGCATCCAAGAGGGTGGAATTTCCGACGCACCCCTCTCTTCTGTTTATATTCATACTGGTAATTCTCTTTTCGAAACACTTTCCAAATACATATTTTATTATACCATCTGTTATTTTTTCCGTTAAGTCCGAAATTCCAATCCGTCTACTTTCTAACCACCGCCTGTGGCCCCAGTCCCAAGATTTCTTATCGCCCGTGATATTGAAATCTTATATTTTTGCGATACCCGTTGTTTCAGAAGCATTTGAAGTTTTGAAGGAAAGTTCAGGGACCAAGCGTCTTTGAACATGAATTATGATTCGCGAATCGGGGGAAACATTTTCATCTGAATTGCGTATTTTTTGGTTGTTGCGGTTGTTTTTTTGATTTGACAGAGATCTCCCAAGAAAAAGAGCCAGATGTTCGTCCCGATATCAGTGAGAAGTGTCCACGTTTGTTTACCTAAAGAACCCGGGTTGTTGCAAGCTCATAAAACGTTTATAGGGGCTATAAAATTCGCCTAGTTTGACGATTTTTGGGCATCTGTTGATGATAAAGATTTAAAAAAAATCATTTTTACTTTCGGAATATGGCATATTGGAAACGTGGGAGTTGCGATAAGAAAAAAATGGGCACACGCTCTTCGCACGGGAATTTGATCAATGGGAACGAAGAAATTGGTGAAAAAGTTCCGATGCGTTTGTTATGGTGCAATACTTATTTATTGTAAATGAACCATAACGTGTTTTTTTGGCCTTGTGGATTACTTGTCGAATAGTAAATTTTTGTGAGATTTTGAATAATATTGTGATTATTATGATACAGTTGATCATAGTGAGGAGTGTACTTGTATTCGAATTACACGAAATTATTATTTATTGGGAAATATTAAGGTAAATGCCATTATATTTCTCCGGTAGTACGTTTCATTGTTTACGATATTATCACCGATAGCACGAAGAATTTTGTCCACTCCACCAGGCAGTGTTCCAAGCGAGCAATTATTCAGTAGCGCGGGTTTAATTTACGAACCTCTGCGTAACTGCCTTGAAGCAAAAAAGGCGGCAAAATGACTTTTTATAAAGTATAATGCTCCAATTTTCAACTTCTCTTACTAATATAAAAATAAGTAAGTGAAGTTAAAAAAACATGATATACACTTGATATACTTAATACTAATTTACTTTAAAAATGTTAATAACTGATTTATCGTTGTTTTAATTCTTTACTCATACACTATTTTTAAATGAGATCTTAAACATCCGCATCCGCATCGCATCCGCATCCGCGGATGTGAGTTTTCGAAAATCCGCATCCGCATCCGCGGATGTGAAAAAATCGGCATCCGCAACATCCCTGGTTTCAACCTATAAGGACATGTTTCCATTGCTCAGACGCTCGTTTCTCATTGATGATGATTTCGTGTTTACCTGAGTTTTTCTCCCAATGAAGTGAAGAATCACTTGAATAACTCGAATGTTTGGTGAGCCGAACAATAGATAAGTCTAACATTTTTTTTGGTCCCTAGGAGTTCGACTTAACGAGAGTTCACTGTATATTAATTACAGAATGTTTGAACAACAATAAAAGAAAAATATCAGAGGTGTACAACAAGACCTGTAGGTCAGCCCAGAAAGAGTTCTTCATGCATTATCCAGAACAATATATTTTTGCCCCGAAAACTCTATCCATTTGACAGCACTGAAAATAAAAAGCAATGAACAAGAGAGTTACATGATACGAGTTTCAAAACTTACATTTTCATTCTCTTTGGTAATGAACAGAATGCACATTCAAAATTCTTTCTATTATTTCTGCAATTAATCACCATGCATTTTGAATGTCGGCCAGTTTTTAACACAAAATTTAAACAGAAAAACACACAAACAAAGATTATAGAATGAGCTAGGTAAATATCGATTTCTTGGGCCCAAAAACCCTAATTTGTAACTTTCATGACAATCGTTGGAGTCGTTTCCGATATCCTGATTATATATAAGTAAAACAAGACTTGCTCATTCAAATATATTAGATTAGGGGCGGGTTTCACAAAGCTTAAATTGTACGATTAAGCGCTTAATCATTGGTTAGTAAGGGAATTCCATGATCAATAATTAATTTAATTGTGCAATTAAGGTTTTGACGGTACTATTAAAATTCCGCGATTAACGCGTCTTAATGGACAATCAAGAGCGAAATGCGTTTCACAAAGCATTTTTGACATCTGATTGACTGGAAAACCGCGTCTGTGTTCATAATCAAATTAATCGGTGATGCGAAATCATGTTGAGTGACATAAGTACATCTTGATAAAGAATCTGGTAATGCATATCGTAGATACAGAACAATATAAGGCAGAGAAACGACCTTTCTTAATTTTATGATGATCATGAATTCAAATGTTGTTAATCGATTTGTCAAATTTGACGGCGCAATTTGCTAATCGTGTAATTAACGTATTTTTGTGAAACTCGCCCTAGATTAGGTAGATTTATGAAGAGAGGTCCAGTTTCTTTTTCTACCAACTCTCTCAGTACCTGTGCTTTCTTCAGATAATCTGTGTATGTTTTCCTAAATAATACCACTTATTTTCCAGTATGTATCCAAACTATTCCAAGACGAAATCCTGGATATCGTTCTGCCTCACCTGGAGAGGCTAGCTTCAGAAAAACAAGAGTCCCATCAAAGATGCGCTGCCGAAATTCTCAGTGGAATCATCAGAGGATCCAAGCATTGGTCCTTCGAGAAGACCGAAAAACTCTGGCACAGCATCATTCCTATTCTACAAGGCGCCATCCAGAACATTCTGACAGAAACTCTGCAAGACTGGTCCATGTGTCTTTGCTTGTCTTTGAGGACCAGAGATTCTCGCAGATATCACTGGTTGATGGAATATTTACTGGACGATCCTTTGGCTGATCCGACATCTTTGATCGCCAGTACCAAGTTGCATCTCTTCATTAACACCCTCTTCATGCAACCTTGGAGGAACTGTGACTTGTACAATCGCCTGATGGATTATCTGAAGAAACATATGACGCACCCCTTCCAATTGATTAGGCTCAAGATAAGCACGGCCCTCAAGATTATTTTTCTTTCCGATTTTGTACCTCCGGGAGGTACTCAAGATAAAAACCCGAAGATGAGCAAGTTTTTTGACGAGTATATGCCAACGTTGAATTGGTTGTATTACGACACCTTGAAAAAAATTGACAATAATCAAATCTGTGATGATTCGTTACCGATAATAAAAGATATTAATAGGGAAGATGCCTTGAAGCTGTTCAAAATACGTGAGTATTCCTTGAGTATCTTGAATTTCGAGGATTGTTTGTTGGTTCTCAATTTTTTTATCTACTGGAACTTATGTCGGTATTCTGCTTTTTATTTGTTGTATACGAAGATCTAGTATATATGATTCGTAAATAATTGAATTCTGGAATTGTTTCTGCATTTACTGTGAGTGTTAATTTTGAAAACTATCAAGAATCTGTCAAAATTTGTGAATAGCGCCATATACTGTTGACAAAACGAAACATCGCCGATATTCTCCGAACTGGCAACACAAAATCTTATCAGTGCTTACACCACGCATGTAGACATCTCAATCAGACGCAAATATACTAACTGAAAAAGAAACTGTAACACCAAGAAGGAGCTTTTTTTATAAAACATAGATAGTATAGCAAGGAGTATATGATTGTTACTTAAATATTGTAGTCATTTTCTGCAATTACACTGCGCAAAAAAATTTACGCATATTCTGAAAATGTCAATTTTAATGAAAGTTAACTCTACATTGACTTTATAACTTATTTTTCATGTTCTCTCGGGAAGGTTTCGAACGAAACAAGACACATTAAATGAAAGAAAAATTCAGGATTTCACCGAATCTTATGTGAAAGAAGAGAAATGAACAATTTTCAAAATACTGAAATGCTGATAAGTGATTTAATACTTGGTATTTCCACTCCTTGCGTTAATTACAGCTCGGCAACGACGGTTCATACTCAAAATGAGTGATCTCAAAATGTTCTGATCTAATCCTTCCCAGATTTCTCCGAGTTAGATTTCTAAGTTATTAAGAGTAGCTGGATGATTTTCTGAACTTCTCAGTCTTCTATTGAGGTTGTCCTAAACCTGCTCAATCGGATTGAGATCTGGACTTTTTGCTGACCATTCACTTCGAGAGACTTCAACCTTTTCAAGGTACTCCTGAACGATGCGCGCACGATGGGGTCTGGCATTATCGTCCATAAAAATGAAATTTTCACCAATGTATGGGGCAAATGGCACTACATGCTCTTCAAGAATGTTCCTTATGTACTCATCAGCATTCATAGCTCCATTATCAACGACCACTAGGTCTGTGCGAGCAGTCAAAGATATTCCACCCCATACCATAATCGATCCTACAAGGGAACGTCGATGACAATGGTAGAGGCAGAATCTAGACTCATCTGTGAAGAGAACTCTTTCCCAATTGGCCTCTTCCCAATGGATATGCTCTCTCGCAAAATCCAAACGCGCCCTTCGATGGGCTGGGGTAAGAGCTGGGCCTCTTGCCGCGACACGAGGCCCTAAATCATATTCTCTGAGGCGATTTCTTATTGTCTGAGTGCTAATTTGCACCCCATGAGTTTGCTTAAGCTGATTTTGAAGGAGGCGAGCGGTTGCAAACCGTTGTCTCAACGAAGAAACTCTCAAGTAACGTTCTTGAATGGCAGTTGTTACCCGTGTTCTACACTGTCCTGGCCTTCGGACATTCATACCTGTCTTCCTGAATCGCTGCAACATTCTGGACACACTTGTATGGGAAACTCCAAACCTTTCTGCAATTCTTGTGTATGTCCACCCTTCTCGCAAAACTACCGCTTTAGCACATTCCTCTTGGGCACATTCCTCTTGGGCCAAATTGCGTGTTTCGCGTTGCATAGCGATCGAGTGTAGAAAATCAAACGAAAGAAAAACTATTGATCACTAGAATTGATCGAGAACAACTGATTTTAGAATGGAGCCAATACATTCCAAATCTTATAATATCATCTTTTTTTATTCCTGCTGGGAAAAAACATCTGTATTGAAGACAAACGTTGAAAGTGGATAACATATGATGCATAATTCTGATAAAAATAATTATCATTGAGAACACCTTCAGTTGTAGAATAAATTTGAGATTTCCATAATGTACGTTAATTTTTTTGCGCAGTGTATGTTAAAGTCTACAATTCCCTCTATATTGGATAAAAAAGCAGAATACCACCATTGATCTTCAGATAATCTTAAGGGGGAGCGCACACCAAAGTAGTGTCGCATATACAGGGTGGCCATTTGAAGACGAAACAGACGAGATTACAGACGAAATAAATTTTTTCGATAGAAATGCTCGGACAGGTCGATTTCTGTTTCGAGGGGCACAACTTAAGATGTAGGTTACGGACTCATAGCGCTTCAACCCTTGCTACTACAACCCTCACCCCAATTTTTGTATAGGGAAGATGGGGTGAGTGATACCTCATTTGAAAGGTTTTTCACAAAAAAAACTACAAGTGCCATGAAAACCCCACTTCATTTTCAAATGCTTAGTCGAGAATATTTCGAGAACTAATGCATAAAATGAAAAAACAATTACTGTGCTGAAATCAGTATAAAAATACCTTTCAAATGAGGTATCACTCACCCCATCTTCCCTCAAAAAAAATTCGTACAATAACAAAAAACAAAGCTCTATAAACCTAAACTCTTAAGTTAACCTCCGAAACAGAAATCGACCTGTCCGAGCATTTCTATCGAAAAAATTTATTTCGTCTGTAATTTCGTCTGTTTCGTTTTCAAATGGCCACCCTGTACATTACACAAACGTGGCAAACGCATCTGAAAGCGCTATATCGGTGTTTGTCATTGGTTCTAATCAAATCTTGCATGTTGTATGCCGGATCACGCGCCACGCGAGTGCTATGCTACTTTGGTGGGCGCTCTCACTTACTCTATGCATGAAAGTGTTCTCCAACGTTGTTTTTTCCTTTTCAGTTAGTAAATTCATCACCTCCTTCCTGGTTTGCCGTTTGAACCTGTCCGTTCCCATGGATTTCTACCGAGCACTGCCAGTCACCTGCGTCCTTCAAAGCAACGACGTTGACGATGAAATCCAACCAATGTGCTTGAACATGTTGGCACTCCTGGCGCAAAACTTGATTTCGGTCGAAGACGTGCCGGAAATCATAGAGATCATCGAGTCCGTCATGCAGTGCCCTCTGTGGACGGCGCGAGCAGTATTGGCGGAATTTCTATCGTCTTTCGTGTTCCACAACATGACGATAATTTCGTCGAGGACGGAATGGGTGGAGAAGGTAATATTTCGAAAGTTGTTGGACTTTTTGTGCACGTTACGGTGGCGGTGGCTGCATCAATTGGATCAAGTTTCTCAAGAAACTTAACAATTGGTCTGTCTTTTTCGTTTAGGTTTGTTGCCTATTTCTGTTTTGTCGGAAGTGGCTTTTCTGAAGTGGAGTAAGTGATCGCCATTAAATGATTTTCTCTATTTCAGTATCGTAATGAGTTCATTACAGTACTAAAGGTAGTGCAATAATGAAACTCATTACAGCATTGTTTTCAGTTATATTTTTCTTTGTGTGGTTGTCAGTACTGACCTCCGATCCTTTCAATTTTCGAATCAAATCAATTCAAATTCCGTAATCTGTCAAATTTCGTTAGTAACATCAACTGCCAAGATACAAAACAAAAGTCACTAATCTGAATTTTTATTTGAATTTCGAGAGTATCTCACGAAACTTGACTGAAATGTGTTGTAATAAGAGCTCATTCTGCAACTTGTTTTAAAATATACTTTTGTGGTATTAACTAATGATACATTGAAAGTTGCTTACTTTTTTGATATTTCTAAATATCTAAAACCTGTTTGAACAGCAGAGAAATTCATGGAGAATTATTCACTGGAGTCTTCATCTTTCTACATCCTTTTTGAGGAGCTGGTGGTGGTAGACCTTGGAGGTCATGAGAGTCACTGACTCATTTCAATTTTGAGTGCCGAAAATATAGCTTTTGGACAAATATTATAGAGAATGAAGGTTGGAAACGCCCCTATATTTCTAGTGCTACGATTCTACTACGATTCACGGTTCTGTTGGACGTCTGAGAATATAGATGGCGCTGAAATCGTGCTTACTGACATTTTCGATAAAGATTACTGTATTCTATGAAGAGCGCGAAATTCGAATATAATCATACCTATCCTATCGTATGTCGACTTTGTCGCGTTCACGTAACTGTAGTAGCTTCGTTTCCAATCTTTCTTCCCTGTAATCTTTGTATTTGGATGTTTCATTTCTGACATAAACTGCTCCACATGAGTTAGGGATATTGACTTAAATTGCAAAAAAATATATTTTATGAAATTTTGTGATGAAAATTCATATTAATATGATTTCAAGTTGCAGGGAATGAAATTAATTTTAGCCTGTAGGCCTGCAGCGTATATAGGTTAAGAAAAATCGAGTAAAATAACGAAATTTTATTCCCAGATAATTCAAGCATTTTAAGACTTTCAATACAATGTATGGCCTCTACGAGCATCAATAACAGCTTGACATCTTCTTTGCATACTACACACGAGGTTGTTGAACATTTCTTGAGGAATTTAGTTTCAATTGATATCTGTTGCCTTTCCCCTTACAGTCTTTGACGCTTATGGTCTTAATGGAGGTCTAGAACCTAGATTCACCTCTCTCAAACGTCGTCTGATGGTTTCGATGGAAACTTGGGCCCCATTTGAAAAGTATTCCGTAACATTCTACACGTAGATGTGGGCTTTCTTCTCGCCGAAACGGTGATGAAACAATCCTGACCAGGTGTTGTTTTTCATCGCCCACCAAGCCTTGGTCTTTCCAACACGGAACCTGTCTCTTTGAACCTATTCCAAAGTCGAGATATCACACTTTGGTTGACTTGGAGCCTTTCCGCTACAACAACCTGAGTTAGGCAACCCTGTAGCATTCCGATAGCCTTATTAGCCTCAGCGTTTGTTAATTTACGTGTTTGCATTTTCAGAAAGCTCCTTTCGAATCGAAGCCGTTGATAAACTGACTCCATTTCAAAATAAGAACATTCATGAAGCATATGCAAAGAACCAAACTTCAGAAAAAAGGCGACCAGATTGACGAAATGTCTCATACTGTTTTTCATTGGATCGATTCAAGTTGTTATTTAGTTTTAAATGATTTTACAGCGATTTTCTCGAAGATTACATACTTTTCAAAACAATTGAATAAGATATCCCTAACTCTTGCGGAGCAATATATTTTATTTACTATTATACCAATAAAATTATTTATTCAACAGGTGCAGTCATTCGTGATGACATTATTAGAAGATCCCCAACCTGAGGTTAGACAAAACGCTTGCAAGTTCCTTAGCGGGTTGCTTCATTGTAATTTCCTACCTTCCCAAACACAGTTGCTGGTGAGTATACATCCTTCTACATCCAACACCATCTTTAATTTATTTCTTGTAGGATGAGTTCCAAGTGAAAGCGAAGACAAAGTTGAAGAAGTCGAAAATAAAGAATTCGAACGCCTCTATCAACACTAGTAATTTGATAAAACGTCACGCTGGTATACTTGGACTTTGCGCGTTTATCAGCGCTACACCTTACGACATTCCTGAGTATCTTCCTAACATATTCGGAGTATTAGGACCACATCTGAATGATCCCCCACCTATTCCGGTAAGTAATTGAGGAATATACTGTTCAAAGAAGAAAAATAGAAGAAGGCACAATTAAAATGTACTAACCTAACCTACGAAACCATTTGACATTTGAGCTTCACCATTATACAGGGTTATTCAAGAATAAGGCTCTATGCCTAAGACACAAGATTCAGGATTGAAATTTTGAAGGAGAGCTTCAAGTAAGAAGACGACTTTTCGTATATTTTTTAAAGGTTCTAGTGACATAAACTTTCGTTTTTCAAAGGGGGAGGACCTATTTTTTATTGCATAAATAGATTCTCCATTGAATTCTGAGTCTTTTTGACTCCGAAAGTTGGAATTTTCCCGAGAAAATTCTCTTTAAATGAGGAAAGACGAAAAAAATCTCAAAATGAACTCTGTTGAAATACAGACAACTTCGAGGTATTTTCATTAAAAATTCTCATTTTTGAGAATCTCCGAGAAGAAAGGCTGATGCTTCTTTTCCGATAGCGTGATTTTCAGAATATGATACAGGAGATCGCAAATTCTTTGTCAAAGTTAGAAGTGACGAAATATCGAAAAATTGGTTTTTTTCAAATTGGAACCCCATTTTTTCGAAGCATTTTCGAAATCTTCGTCAAAAATAATAGGAGCATACGTCCAAGGCTTTTTTCCCAGAATGAATATTTTTCGAGATATTCAGGAAAAACGATTTCGTCTTCAATTTTCAATCTCATTCCGAATGTGTTTTTTTACTGGAAAATAATTAGCGGTCAAGTGAAATTTTTGGAAATATCTGTTATCGTGAAAATATCTTCTTATAGTTCAGACGAGTTTAGTTTTTCTTTATCTCTTAAAACTTAGGATAATTTCAGCAAATTCTTGATTCCGGAGAATTTCTTTTTTGTCATGGTAGGAAAATTTGAATTTTCAGTAATGAAATTGTTACATGTTCTGTTATTATTCTTTCAAAAGCATTAAAATTTATTACAAATTATTTTTTTCTGCATTCGTGAGACCTCACTAATACTCACACTGAGAACATTAAACCAATTGTTGCTCTCGCATGACAGATGATAATTCAAGAACTTAACTCGTCTGAACTATAGAAAATATTTTCTCAATAACAGAGATTTCCAAAAATTTCACTTGACCGCTAATTATGTTCCAGTAAAAAACACATTCGGAATGAGATCGAAAATTTAAGACAAAATCGTTTTTCCTGTATATCTCGAAAAATATTCATTTTGAACCCACAATAAAGAAATTATTCAGCCACTACTTCTTGAATTCAGAGAAAACCATGCAACCAAAAGAAAAATCCCTGAGAAACCGCTTTACTTCTTGCTGAATGAATGTCGATTACGATAATTTTAAATCACAATCTTTTGTACCATCTAAATTTTTTGTTCATTTTTATTATAGAATTTAGTTATCATTGTTAGCATTGTTTGAAACAGGCTGGAAGACTTCGGTGGTTGGCCAATTGGAGTGATCCAATAAAGATTAATAAATAAGTAATATTCATTTTGGGATAAAAGTCTTGGACGTATGCACCTATTATTGTTATTAGATTACGAAAATGCTTCGAAAAATGGGGCTCCAATTTGAAAAAAAAACGATTTTTTTTATGTTTCGTCACTTCTAACTTCGACAAAGAATTTGTGACCTCCTGTATCATATTCTGGAAATCACACTATCGGAAAAGAAGCATCAGCCTTTCTTCTCGGAGATTCTCAAAAATGAGAATTTCTAATGAAAAAACCTCGAAGTTGTCTGTATTTCAACAGAGTTCAATTTTGAGATTTTTTTTTGGTATTTCCTCATTTAAAGAGAATTTTCTCGGGAAAATTCAAACTTCTGGAATCAAAAAGACTCAGAATTCAATGGAGAATCTATTTATGCAATAAAAAATGGGTCTTCCCATTTGAAAAACGAAAGTTGATGTCACTTCCGGAAAAACCGGAAGTCCTAGGACCTTCAAAAAATATCGAGAAGTCGTCTTCGTAATTGAAGCTCACCTTTAGAATTTCAATCCTAAATCTTGTATCTTTCCTAAAAATATTCTATAGAGCCATATTTGTGGATATATATAATATATCTTCTTTTGATTGGGAAATCTAAAATAATACAATACATAATATTGAAACAAAAAAGTACCTAGCTGGGGTAAGTGCAACACAGGAAAACCATACAGATCTGTAGTATGATAAAATGAGGAAAGGGAAAAGACCCCAGAGAAAAAAACCCTGACCTCACCCGTGTTAGAAAAAAATTTACTAAAAAATCATATCAGAGGATCTTGGAGGACATCTACGTGATCAGAAGAACATTTTCATGTAGTTCTTCTATGGGCACCAGAGAAATACAGACTCTTCACCAATCTACCCTAAATTCTAGATCTGAAATAAAAAACGACAAAAGCAGAAAAAACTAGTTATTTATAATTAATTTATTGGTTTTTGAATTAACCACCCATTGCAGAAATTCTTTCTTCATAAATTAGTTATGACAGAAATGTCACAATGTTTAAAAAAAATGAAAAAACCCAATCAATTTCCCCTTTTCGAATTGCTTAACATGAGAAAACTTATAACACAACAAGCTAAACCATAATTTGGACTAAGTGAAAAATCAATGAGTACATAACTTTCAATTGTCCTCTTTCTAGAAGAAGTTCCTCTGTTGCCATGTGGGTTTCTTAGAAGATCTCAACACCATATTCAGTGGCTAATTTCGGAACATAATCACTCTTGTCCTTCGAATTCCTCCAATATTCAAATTTAAATTCTCAGCCTTGCTCTCTGATCGTGAGGGTTCTTTCGAACCAGGTACGACCATCCCAGTGATGATTTTTCGGAACTTCAGATTTTTGAAGACCGCTACGGGACCCCAATGAAAGGAAATCATCTGCCATAGATAAACCAAACATCTTATATCACAAAAAAACAGAATATATTTCGGGACCAAAAATTACGACATATTCCGAGAATTGTCAAAATGACAATTTTCAAAAATGAGAATTTTTATTGAAAAAACCCCGAAGTTGTCTGTACTTCAACAGAGTTCAATTTTGAGACTTTTTTCGTCTTTCCTCATTAAAAGAGAATTTTCTCGGGAAAATTCAAACTTTTGGAATCAAAAACACTCCGAATTCAATGGAGAATCTATTTATGCAATAAAAAATGAGTCTTCCCATTTGAAAAACGAAAGTTGATGTCACTTCCGGAAAAACCGGAAGTCATAGAACCTTCAAAAATATAGGAGAAGTCGTCTTCTTACTTGAAGCACACCTTTAGAATTTCAATCCTGAATCTTGTGTCTTTACTAAAAATATTCTATAGAGCCATATGCGTGAATAACCCTGTATAAGTAATACCATGTATCTTAGTTATGAATTATTCCATTTAGTATGTTCTGTATTAACAAGTAATTGAAAATCAAAAGTAGAAACACACTATTGTTCAGTTTATTTTATTCTTAGGCGATCGATTTCGGAATATTCTATTCCATGGATGGAAAGAATACTAAGAATAAAATAAACTGAACAATAGTGTGTTTCTTCTTTTGAATTTCAATTACTTGTTAATACCATGTATTTTTTTCAGGATACAATCAAGAAGACCATATGTGACTTTAAGCGAACACACCAGGACAACTGGGAAATACACAAAACCCAGTTCACAGAAGATCAGCTACTGATATTCCAAGATCTCACAGTGCCTCCTAGCTATTATGTATAGACCAACAGAATAATCCTACTAACTGGTGTTATTTAATGGAATTTGGGGTTAGAAATCATCAGAGCAGTTCTAGACTGAGTGATCGAAGTTGGATGATCGCAGACAATACGATGAGACTATTAAATCGTAAAAGTGACAAATTCGATTCTGACGAAAATAATCTCGAGGTTAATGTTAGGGATTTTGGAGTTATTTGAATCTCTTTTTATTCCGTCTACTTAAAAACGGGCAGGAGGATTTGAAGTTCATTATAGAATTTAAGACGACGTAAGTCTAACGCAATTTGAAATATCGGTGTTCTCTAGGTGGTTGTTGATCTTATTATATTCTATTTTGATTTCGTTTTTATGAATCTCGACTGTATGATACTGATATTTTTCGAACATTTTTAACATGGATTTGTACTATTATGTTGTTTACAGAATAAATATGAATCATCTGTTCAGCGATGGTTTACTTTACTGTTCGGATTGTCATTTGTTTCACTCCTATACGACGTTGGAAGAAATTATTGAACAATTCGCAGATTTCGATCTTAGATTAACGAGAGCCAGTAATTTACTCAATTACACTGCGCAAAAAATTAACGCACATTATGGAAATCTCATATTAATTCTACAACTGAAGGTGTTCTCAATGATAATTATTTTCATCAGAATTATGCATGCATATGTTATCCACTTTCAACGTTTTTCTTCAATACAGATGTTTTTTCCCAGCAGGAATGAAAAAAGATGATATTATCAGATTTTGAATGTATTGGCTCCATTCTAAAATCAGATGTTCTCGATCAATTCTAGTGATCAATAGTTTTTCTTTCGTTTGATTTTCTACACTCGATCGCTGTGCAACGCGAAATACTCGATTTGACCCAAGAGGAATGTACCCAAGCGGTAGTTTTGCGAGAAGGGTGGACAAACACAAGAATTGCAGAAAAGTTTGGAGTTTCCCATACAAGTGTGTCCAGAATGTTGCAGCGATTCAGGGAGACAGGTATGAATGTCCGAAGACCAGGACAGGGTAGACCACGGGTAACAACTGCCATTCAAGAACGTTACTTGAGAGTTTCTTCGTTGAGACAACGGTTTGCAACCGCTCGCCTCTTTCAAAATCAGCTTGAGCAAACTCATGGGGTGCAATTTAGCACTCAGACAATAAGAAATCGCCTCAGAGAATATGATTTAAGGCCTCGTGTCGCGACAAGAGGCCCAGCTCTTACCCCAGCCCATCGAAGGGCGCGTTTGGATTTTGCGAGAGAACATATCCATTGGGAAGAGGCCGATTGGGAAAGAGTTCTCTTCACAGATGAGTCTAGATTCTGCCTCTTCCATTGTGATCGACGTTCCCTTGTATACAGACGACCACATGAAAGATATGCTCAGTGCAATATCCTGAATACTACTGGTTTCGGGGATCTTTGACTGCTCGCACAGACCTGGCGGTCGTTGATAATGGAGCTATGAATGCTGATAAGTATATGACGAACATTCTCGAAGAGCATGTAGTGCCATTTGCTCCATACATTGGTGAAAATTTCATTTTTATGGACGATAATGCCAGACCCCATCGTGCGCGCATCGTTCAGGAGTTCCTTGAAGAGGTTGAAGTCTCTCGAATGGAATGGCCAGCAAGAAGTCCAGATCTCAATCCGATTGAGCAGGTTTGGGACAACCTCAATAGAAGGCTGAGAAGTTCAGAAAATCATCCAGCTACTCTTAATGACTTAGGAATCCAACTCGGAGAAATCTGGGAAGGATTAGATCAGAACATTTTGAGATCACTCATTTTGAGTATGAACCGTCGTTGCCGAGCTGTAATTAACGCAAGGGGTGGAAATACAAAGTATTAAATCACTTATCAGCATTTCAGTATTTTGAAAATTGTTCATTTCTCTTCTTTCACATAAGATTCGGTGAATTCCTGAATTTTTCTTCCATTTAATGTGTCTTGTTTCGTTCAAAACCTTCACGAGAAAACATAAAAAATATGTTTTAAAGTCAATGTAGAGTTAACTTTCATTAAAATTGAGATTTTCAGAATGTGCGTTAATTTTTTTGTGCAGTGTATTATAAAGAGATAATCTCATATCTCTGAGAAGATTAGGCATATTTGCTATTTTGGCACAAAGTTGGATTATTTTGGACCTTAATTCAATAATATTCGTCGCTCTTTCAATTTCTTGCCCATACACCAAATTTTTCAGATATCCCCAAAGAAAGAAACCATTGGGAGATGAATCTGGAGATCTGAGGGGCCATTTTATCGTCCCATTTGTCAAAATGACACGGTCAGAAAAAGTCGTCTTCAGATATTCAGTGACTATTCTCGCGTTATGACTGGGACAGCCATCCTGTTGAAACCAGACATAATCGAAATTAATTGCTGTCGAACTGTCGGAATAATTTGATTTTCTAAAAGCTCCAAGTATTTTGAAGCATTTAGATTACCCTCGATGAAAAATGGCCCTATGATGTAATTCCCTAGTATTCCTGTCCAAACATTAAGTTTTTTAGGATACTGGGTACGCACAGGAATACTCAGGTGCTTATTCTTCCTAGAGCAATCTTACCACGGATGGGTTATGTTTTTTATTCAAGGAAAACGATGACTTATCAGTGAATAAGATATTGCTCAGAAATGAACTACTTTCATTCTCTTTTTCCATCATTATTTCACAAAATTCCATTAATTTGAAATGGTCTTCTGGCAAAATTTCTTGAGAGGTTCGCACCTTTTAACATCTGTAACCAATTCTTTCCAAAATATTCCGAACACTTCTAGCACCCAAATCGACTTCTTCGGCAATTTTTGTGCTAGAACAAGGTGCACTGATTTCAACAGCAGCACACACATTCACTTCATTCGTCAAACGACTTTCACTGATGGTCTTCGGTGGTCTATCAATCCTGCAATGACGGCATGTTTGTAAACATCCACATTGCTCGAATTTTTCGATTATTTTGGAGATAGCCGATGGCGAAGGTATCGGCCTATCTCCAAAGGCAACAATGAAAGAATTTATTGTCCCCGCAATAGATTGACCATCGAAGTATCATTTTATGATTTTAATTTTCTCTTCAACCGTAAATATTTTGATTTACGCTCCATCTCTTGAGGCCGTTTGATTTCAATTCACCGAGCGTAAGCGAGGTGCGCCTATGGCCCAGCGCTAGCGAGGCCATGGCATGTCGCAGATCAAAACGCCACTCCGCTCAACACTTGCAATAGCAGGGTTGCGTTCATAAACTTACTCAGAGTAAGCTCTCCTCACTCTGAAGCGTTCACAAACTTGCTTTGTCTTCCTCGGAGTATACTCTGTGAGCGTTCATAAACTTCCTCTGAGTAAGCTCTGCATACTCTGCTATTTGGGAGAGTAAACACATACTCTGACAGTTGTGACGTACGATTTTCATTCTGTCCTGCTCCAGCAGACTTTTTGAAACTTGAATATTATTCGAATAAGTATTTATCTCTGGTTTTGTTTCATTTCAATAACGAAATACGAAACAATTTATTTTTCACGTGAAACAACTATTCTCTGAAATAAAGAAATATAGGAAAGAATAACTTTAATGATTAATAAATTTAATGAAATTGCTAGCAGTGAATTAACGAAGCTCAAAGTGAACTTTACCAAGAGAAAAAAAGAGTTTCTCCCTGTATTGCAGAACCTAGAGTGGTCCGTTCAAGTTCAAATAAATCGAAACATGAAAAGTCCCACAATAATTGTTTTTTGTACCTGATTTGAGATCTACGTTGATATTTTGTTATATTCGAGAGTTTAGATCTTTCAAGATTCATTCATATTTTGCTTTATCTTTCATACAATATTTTTTTAAATTCTTTTTGTTTGCTTCCTCAAATGAAACTATTTCTTTTTACGAAGTATTCAATTTTTTTCTGGCGTAGAGTCAATAAAACAACAAAACATGTAATAACATTTTTAATTTTCTGCTTGCAAGAGAAGATTAAAGACAATAATATCCCTTTTAATTGTTTCTGTCTCATTAAAAGTAATTCAAAGTCCTGAGAACATTTATCAGTTTCCTCACAATCATCAAAAAAACACGGTTGTGCTCTGCTTTTCAAATAAAAGAAAAATGGAGTATACTGCGAAGACACAACTGAAAATGTACGACTACAGAGAATTTTTTTCTTAAACTTCTATTATTCATTCATGATAGCAACAATTCAATATAAAAATGATATATATAAAATGTATATGATGCGAAAGTATTATTCATAACCTATACACATGTTTGAATTTTGAATGACATTTGTCAGAGTAAGTTTGTGAACGACGAGTGTGGAGTAAAGACCGAAGTATATTTCTGATCATATGGCCATACTCTTACTCTACTCTCTGAGTAAGTTTGTGAACGCAGCCCAGGATGCATTGCATACCTAGTTTTATAGACGATGCACTGTGTATTAGTAGAATACTGTAGCAGATATCAACGTATATTGAATGAATCAACATATAAAAAAATTAATACACTAACGTTTGAACGCATTTGAACATCTAAACATATAATGGGGTTGGTAAAGTGAAGAATCCAATGTCGTCTGTATTCATATCAAACTCCTGATAAAAAACCAAATTATTCTCTTCACAGTGGTCTTTCCAAAAGTCCATTTTTTTCTTCGGTAGTTCATTGTTCCATGCCTGTTGGAGAGTTTCTTATCAGTATCTTACCTATCAATATACTGCTCCAGAAAGTTCAGTGATTTTGTGACAGTTAACAATCAATTTTGATTCAAGATTCGAAAATTCGAATTATTGGCCGTGGTCTATTGGGAATAATTTCACCTAACGTTTCGCCCACAACTGCAGTAGGCATCTTCAGAGGATTCTTGGTCTGAGGTTGTAACTCGGCCGCTGAATTTCCGAAAGTGATGCTGGATTCGATCCGTTGGCCCAACTTATACCCTGATCATTGGCGGGAGAAGATAGTGGGTTTACGCGAGCGATGTTGAATGTTCCATCGCTCCCACTTCGTATTGGCTTGATTTTGGTCTTTTCCAACACCGGCAACCATGCGCTATGTACCAGAGGAGTTTCTTCCCTACTGTTCATATTGTTTTTATGTTTATATATCTCAATGGCTTCCATGTTCATCCTAGTATAGAAACTTTTGATGTTCGAAATAGCCTCTGCCTTTGAGAATAAGACCAAAACTTTCTACACGTGATGATAACACATCAGAACTTACCCCCAATGGAAGAGCTATCTTACCATATATCCTCAAGGTCACCGATAGAATTGGTAGAATACTAAAGAGGCACAATATAGAGACTGTCTATAAGCCAACTCAAAAACTTGGCCGAATGATCAGAACTACCAAAGACAAAGTCGACCCACTCTCACAACCCGGTATTTACAGGATACCTTGTGACTGCGGCAAAGTCTACATTGGTACAACGAAGCGAAGTATCAATAAGAGAATTAAGGAGCATGAACGATGCTGTCGACTCAATCAGACAGAAAAATCCTCACTAGCGGAACATGCTCTAACAAATGGACACAATATTGTTTTCTCAAAGGCAGAGGCTATTTCGAACATCAAACGTTTCTATCCTAAGATGAACATGGAAGCCATTGAGATATATAAACATAAGAACAACATGAACAGAAGGGAAGAAACTCCTTTGGTACATAGCGCATGGTTGCAGGTGTTGGAAAAGACCAAAATCATGCCAATACGACGTAGGATCGATGGACCAATCAACATCGCACGCGTAAACCCACCACCTTCTCCCGCCATTGATCAGGGTATAAGTTGGGCCAACGGATCGAATCCAGCATCACTTTCGGAAATTCAGCGGTCGAGTTACAACCTCAGACCAAGAATCCTCTGAAGATGCCTACCGCAGTTGTGGGCGAAACGTTAGGTGAAATAATTCCTAATAGACCACGGCCAATAAGCCCGGATCTCTCTCTTTATGTCAGTATATCCGGTCGTGAAAGCCTGAAACCACTTTAACTTTGTTGTAGCAGTATATTCATGAACTTGCCTTTCTCGTGTGTTTGGCCCATTCCTCCATTATTATTATCCCACATTTCTTGGCCGCTGCATCGCATTTATTCAACCATCTGTGAGCTTTTTTTTGTTGGTTTCGCACATGAAAATAATATGCCTTCAATCCATATAATCTGAAATTCGATCGAGATAGACTGACAGATAATTGTGAAAACTCAGAGACAATTTCTAATATACCAAAAGAAATGGAATTTAACAAAAAAGCCGTTCCAAGAAATTTGGCAACAATGTCTCGATTTATCGTTGAACGAGTGCAAATGATTTTGATTAAATGTTTAGTTTTTCAGTAATATTTGTTATTTCGGTACATCCATCTAGTTGATGAGTTCCTTTTGTTTTTAACTAATTTCAAAAGAACATTCAAAACATATTATTTAACTGGTTTTAAATTGACAGATTGAGTAGTGTAGTGTACAACGTTGCCATGACTTGATCCTGGCTTGTATTTGAAAGTGTAAATGGATACCTATTTCAAGAAACTCACTTTGGTGTGTGAACTTCCATAAATTTGCTTTCATATTCTATGAATTTGATGAGAGCAACAACGACATCATGGTATTTTCTTGCTTCTTTGAAATTGTTCTGGAAAGTAATGAATTGTTATAGGAATACTCTTAGTTCTTTCAACTATCAATCAACCTTATTGCCCAAAAGAATAGTATATATGTTTATGCTAGGTTTAGATAAAAAAACAAGAGTATGAATAAGTTTGAAATCTACATGAAGATTAAACAAAGATTATAATAATTTCAAATAGAAAATTTTTTACAGGTGGTAGGTAGTTTAGATATACACTATAAACTGTGTTAATCACTCATGGAATAAAAGTTTTCGTGCGATCATGTTAAAAAATGATGAAAAATACTATAAGGATAATTTACTCATTGTCCTCTTCAACAATAAAGAAAAGGTAATTGATGACACATTTGTATAATGACAAGAAATGAATATATCGTATAACAATAAAATTAATCGAATGGCAAGATCAAAAATTAAAAAAAACTCACCCGGTTCAACTTGTGAACAAGGAGCAACAAGAATCCCTCTAGAATATAAAATATGGAGAGTACGGTCCTGACGGTTATAGGTGTTAAATTGTTGAGGCAGAACTTGATGAAAGGGTCGAAACGGGATGCTCTCTCCCACTGATCGTTTCTTACACACCTGGAAGAATAATAATCTATACAGTAAAAAACTTTCATTCTCTTAATTCATTGAATGAAACTGATGTTGATACAAGAAGAGCAAAAACAGTTAATTCACCACCAAAAACAAAATTCATTACAGAACAAACAAATGAAAACAGAATGACCGACGAATACAACTAAGTGAGTTTTCAGCGAAAAAAGAGAGTTGTTATATTGAAAATATTCAGAGCAGATGAATAATGTGCTGGAGGGGTATCAAGTTTGGTCGCCGTACCCCTCTTATTATCGTTGGACGAACAGTGACTGGTGCAATTTATGTGGAAAACATCATTGAAACAATCAATGTTCCTCTGCGCAAAGAATTTGGGGATTATTTCATTTATCAGGATTGTAACGCCCCACAAAAGTTTTTAAAACATTCTTTAAGAGAACGATATCCAGAGAATGAACTGGCCGGCAAAATCACCGGACGTGAATCCAATTGAGCACGTATGGGCCGGAGTACTAAGGAAGAGCAATATTCAATTGCCAAACGCCATCTTCAACTTTTCATGAAATGAATTGAGTTTAGCCTTTCAGGAAGAATGCCTGAAAATTTTATTGATGACTTTATTCGTTGGATGCCTACGCGTATGGGGCAGTTGATTGAAAGAAGAGGGGATAATACGGACTACAGAATTTTGATTCAGTTGTGGTAACCATTGTAATAGACAACCCCCATATGATCTTTGTCCTTTTTGTAATAATCATACGAGATTATCTAGATGTTAAGTGGTTAACGGGAGAGCGGCTTCCCGTCGACCTAACAAAAAATATAAGGGCCAGTTTCATAATCAGTTTTAAAGTCCCTTTAAGTTCCCCCCTCTAAGTTCAATATTTCGGTTTCATAACACATTTAACTTTCTTAAAGCCACTTTATATTTAAAGGCCCAATTTCGGGGTTTTAGCAGCTACAGTATCCTTTAGCCCTGAATTCCTAACCTCTCGTGTTCAAACTGTCAACTCATTTGAGGTTAGTTATGTTGTGTTTTATTTCGAAATTGGAAATCGACTTTCACAAGTGGAGAGAATACGAAAATGAGAGTATGGAAACGTATAGATTTCCAATTTCGAAATGAGACTACAATTAGACACCATACGGCTCATTGTGGTTGCAACTGCAGTGTTGTAATTGATTTCAATGACATGTTTCCTATCAATAATTTTGAAAAGGAATTGGGTGATAATTACAATTTTTTTGCTGATGCAGTCAATGGGAAACATGTTAAAATTCAATTATAACAGGTCATTTTGCTATTCACTTTTCTACCTTCCAGAAATTAGAATTCCAAGACTGAAATCCCATAAACCTATTTGGTCGAATAACTTTCTGAATTCGAACTTCAGCTACAAGGAAATCTGGAAATCCGAATGGGATTCATGTTCTTTATCTAATAAAGATCTAATATCTGATCCATCGAATGAAGTTCCTGGTTTTAACCTCCCAGGAGAATATGGTCCCTTCTTAATCGAATAAGAACAGGTCGCATGGTCGTACCAACAGCATGCTTTTCAAGTGAAATTCAGTTGATAGTCCTAGTTGTGAATGTGGTGAATCAGAGGAAACAGGCATACAACATTTCACATAAGGTCTCCTTTACGTAAAGTCCCATTTAATTTCATTATGAAATCGGGTGGACTTTTAAAGTGGGCTTTAGCTTCAAATGCACTTTAACTAAAGTGTACTTTAGGGGTTTATTATGAAACTGGCCCTAAGGCTCTCTCCAACTCGGAGAGAGTGTGGGTAAGGCCTTCTGCAAAAAATTAGGACTTTGTGATATTTTTTCCATAGAGAGTCTTCAGTTTCTAGGGATAATTGAAACTAGTGAAATAACTTGCATAGAAATCTATTTTCCAAAAAACAACAGCATCAAAAAAATTATAAAATAACAAATTATTCCATGTCTAACACAATTTCATACAAATATAATATAAGTTCACTTTTCACTGGGTTATCTAATAATCCAAAATAACATAATAATAAGGAAATAAGAGGTGATTTGAGGTGAGAGATTGCAAGACTTTTGCACTCAACTATCCTCATCAATTAAAATTGAAGAGTTCTGTCCTTTTGATTTCCCTCATAGAAATATTCAAAGTTCTCTGAAATAACCACTCTCGAAACGCTTCACTCCCGTTTCGTAACAACTACCGTGATTCCCGATCGCGCTTCCCGACTCGAAAATCCTAACTGAATAACACGAAAAATTCTCCTTTTTCAAAAACCCTTCCACTTCGGTTTTTTCACTCCTCGAAACTACCTAATATTTCGTCAACTACGAAGTTAAAACTGTACCCTTTTTCCCTCAACGGACTTTAGCCTTAGGATTAGAATAATTCTTAAAATCAATAGAGTCTCATTACGAATATTTATACATACCACAACCACATCAATACGGTAAGGCGTTTGGTCGCTTCATTGTTCTGTAGGTCGATACTTTCAATGGCCTGTATCTCGAGGAAACTCAAGCATTGCTGGTACGGTATGATGCAATATCCTACTTCCATGTGGAAGAGCAGGGATTGAGAATGGAACCATACTTGGGCTGGAAAAAATTTCGTCCACGAAAACGGAATTTTCAAGCCTCTTAAGTTAAACAGGGTGAATAGTTTCAGGCTTTCAAGACCGGATATACTGACATTAAGAGAGTCTTCCGGGCTTATTGGCCGTGGTCTATTAGGAATTATTTCACCTAACGTTTCGCCCACAACTGCGGTAGGGATCTTCAGAGGATTCTTGGTTTGAGATTGTAACCCGACCGCTGAATTTCCGAAAGTGATGCTGGATTCGATCAGTTGGCCCAACTTATAACCTGATTAATGGCGGGAGAAGGTAGTGGGTTTACTCGCGCGATGTTGATTGGTCCATCGCTCCCACTTCGTATTGGCTTGATTTTGGTCTTTTCCAACACCGGCAACCATGAGCTATGTACCAAATGAGTTTCTTCCCTTCTGTTTATGTTGTTCTTATGTTTATCTATCTTAATAGCTTCCATGTTCATCCTAGGATATAAACTTTTGATGTTCGAAATAGCCTCTGCCTTTGAGAAAAAAATATTGTGTCCATCTGTTTGAGCATGTTCCGCTAGTGCGGATTTCTCTGTCTGATTGAGTCGACAGCATCGTTCATGCTCCTTTAATTCTCGTATTGATACTTCGCTTCCTTGTACCAATGTAGACTTAGCCGCAGTCACAAGGTATCCTGTAAATACCTGGTTGTGAGAGTGGGTCGACTTTGTCTTTGGTAGTTCTGATCAATTGGCCAAGTTTTTGAGTTGGCTTATAGACGGTCTTTATATTGTGCCTCTTGAGTATTCTACCAATTCTATCGGTGACCTTAGGGATATATGGTAAGATAGCTCTTCCATTGGGGGTGAGTTGTGACGTGTTATCATCACGTGTAGAAAGTTTTGGTCTTATTGCCCTCTGAATTTCTTCAACATTATATCCGTTAGCTACGAATGCATGCTGTAGATGTTTAAGTTCATCCTTCAGAAATTCCGGCTCGCACAATCGTCGGGCTCTGTCTACGAGTGTTTTTATAACTCCTCGTTTCTATTGAGGATGATGATGGGACTGCTTGTGTAGATACCTGTCAATGTGGGTTGGTTTTCTATAAACCCTGTGTCCTAGCTTCCCATTAGGCTTTCTGGTAACCAAGACGTCTAGAAAGGGTAGAGCACCATCCTTTCAATTTCCCTAGTGAATTGAATATGTAGGTGCCTACTGTTAAGATGGGATAGGAAAGCATCCAATTCTTCAAGTCCATGACTCCAAACGACAAAAGTATCATCCACATAACGTAGCCATGTGGACTGTTTCTTTGTTGCCGCTTCAATTGCACTTTGTTCGAATTTCTCCATGAAGAAATTTGCAATTGCAGGACTTAGAGGGTTTCCCATGGCGCAGCTGTCTATTTCCTCATAGAATTCGCCTTTCCACTGAAAATAGCTGGATATAGGCAAAGTTCGAAGAGCTCCGTTATGTCATTCGGGAATAACTCAGACATGTAGTTGAACGATTCCCTGATGGGATTGGTGTGTCGATGGTACAAACAATTGGTCTCAACGGAACGCGGAGTCTTTGCTTCACTCTTACAAATCCTCTTTTCAAGTTCTTCACCGAGAGAAGAAACTTTTATGAGAGCTTTGTTTTGTCTGAGCCTGGATTAGGTAGGATCTTCACTATACTAGATGTCTACCGCAAAACTTAAGGTGAAATAAGACTTAATAGACCATGGCCAGTAAGTCCGGAAGACTCTCTGTGATGTAACTCTGGCAAACGACGAAACACCCTGTATAACTCTTATGACACGAATCTTGAATCCCTCTTACACAAGTAATGACTTTATAAATCCAATATTTCACCTGGTATGTCGTCCATATTGTCCGAACAAAACTCCAGCTCTAAAAGGAGACTAGCAGCTTCCTGTAGAAAAAGTTTCGCCAGAAGTACAGTCACCAAGTTCGAGGATATTACCAATAACGTTTCTGTATCGTTGAGGGAGGCTGCTAGACGTACTATAATATAACCCAGGTGGATGCTGTAATCCAGTTCGGACCTAATTAATCTGCAAATAGAAAAGAATCTTTCCAAATTGTTTGCCTCAAATCAAGAATAGTAGGCCATTGACACAGTTGAATTGGATGATACACTTCTTACACTGCACATTTCATAGTATTTCCTGAATTTCCATCAAAACAGATGCTTTTGTCGCTTTCAGTATTTGATGTAGATGAACTTTGCCCTTCACACGAATTAATTTGGACGTACAGTTCAAAAGTTATCACGATATGAGTTTCTTTTGAATCAAGAACAATTCAGCGCTCATTGAACTATTCGTACTTAGAGCGGACATCGTTGACGACCTTGTTCATTTTTCGTTTTATCCTATAGAGAATTGAACTGCTCCACATGAGTCAGGGATATTGACTCAAATTGCAAAAAAATATAGTTTAAATGGAGATTTTGTGATGAAAATTCATTTCCAGAGAATTCAAGTATTTTAAAACTATCAATAGAATGTATGGCCTCCACGGTCATCAATGACAGCTTGACATCTTCTTTGCATACTACACACGAGGTTGTCGAACACTTCTTGAAGAATTTGGTTCCATAAACGGGGCAGAAGCTCTCTCAGATCATTTAAGTATTCTGGGGTAGGTTGATCATTATCTAATCTTCTTTGGAGCATATCCCATGCATGTTCTATGCAATTTAAATCTGGTGAGTGCGGATGTATTGGTAAATGTGGAATACCAAGCTCCTGGCGCGCATTCTCAACTATGGCTGCACGGTGCGGTCTAGCGTTATCGTCTAGAAATTGAAAAGTTTCACCAAGAGCAGCATGAAACTTTGGCAAAACTTTGCCAATGACATGCTCCATATAGTGTGAGGCGGTCATATTCCCAGGACAAATGTGTAGATCTGTGCGCCCGTTGAAACATATCCCGGCCCATACCATAACACTTCCTCCTTGGAATGGATGGACTTCTTGGACATAGCGACGATTACGGGGTATGCGTGGGATTGTCCATACTCTTATTCTTCGAGAATCTGAAAATCGTCCATATCTGGATTCATCAGTGGAAAGGTCACTACGCCATTGATCGTTCCAATTGATATGTTGCCTTGCCGATTCAAGTCTTTGACGCTTATGGTCACGTTTTAATGGAACTCCTCTTAATGGACGTCTCGAACCTAGATTCACCTCTTTCAAACGTCGTCTGATGGTTTCGATAGAAACTTAAATCCCATCTGCATGTTGAAGAGTATTCCCGTAGCATCCTACACGTAGATGTAGGCTTTCTTCTCGCTGAAACGGTGATGGAACGATCCTGAGCAGGAGTTGTTTTTCGTCACCCATCAAGCCTTGGTCTTTCCAACACGGAACCTGTCTCCCTGAACCTATTCCAAAGTCAAGATATCACACTTTGGCTGACTTGGAGCCTTTCTGCTACAACAACCTGAGTTAGGCCACCCTGTAGCATTCCGATAGCCCTATTAGCCTCAGCGTTTGTTAATTCACGTCTTGGCATTTTCAGAAAACTCGTTTCAAATCGAAGCCGTTGATAAACTGACTATATTTCACAAATGGAACATTCATGATGCATATGCAAAGAACCAAACTTCAGAAAAAAGGCGACCAGATTGACGAAATGTCTCATACTGATTTTTATTGGATCGATTAAAGTTGTTATTGAGTTTGAAATGATTTCACAGCGATTTTCTCGAAGATTACATACTTTTCAAAATGATTGAATACGATATCCCTAACTCTTGTGGAGCAGTATATTTTAGTAAATGCCTTCTTTTTAAAAAATCCTATTAGAAAATTTCATTAACCCAAATAGACCTGAAATTTTTTTTCTTTCATTTCAATGAGAATTGTGTCAGATTATGGTTTGAATGAGGCTTTTTTAATCTTGATGTGTACTTATTTTTCACGAAAAATTAAAATTTATGGTGTTCTTCTAAAGAAACGGTAGGTTTTTGAGGAACTGAAATTCATTCTATGAAAAATTAACATTGAATTATAATGTGTGGTAATTATAGAAGCAAATTTTCTGATGTAATGCTATTTTATATTTAATACATATAAAATATTAGTTTTTATGGCACACTTCACAATTTTTTTATTTTATTTTGGTAAACAATCAGGTGGTCTACTCTGACCTATCTTGAAGATTAGTGTAAACTCTTTGATTGCTTAAATGGTCCTGTTTTTGTTGTTTTTCTATTAGTTTCCAGCAATCTTGTTGCGATTATAGCTAGTCTAGTTTGTTACCATTTCTGCGTTTTGCACAACCATGTCAAAGCAGTGTGCAAAAAGTGGGAAATACAATTTTTGTCCTTGTCGAAATACGATTCTTACCCCATATATTATAATGTTGCATGAGTTTTGGTTGGTCAAATATACGGGGAGTCAATAAATTCCGGACCTAAACACCCTGTGGTGAATTTGAGGCGGAGAATTTGATATCATTCAGTTTTAGTTTGAAGTGTGACCCTTTCTTAACAAAATGATTTTTGGTGAAAATTTCAACAAAATCGGAGAAGCAGGAAAAAAGATACAGGGTGTTGAATTTGATAAAAATGTTGCCTGTCCGGAATTTATTGACGGGGAGTGTATTTTTTTTTTCTCTAGGTACTTTGTTTGGTGCATGGAAATACGAATGAGAAATTAGTAGGCGCATAAGCAACATTATTGTTATTTCACTTACAGAAAACTATTGACTTATGTGCAGAAGAAAATTTTGCTATCAGATGGTTCTGGAATCATATCCAGATTATCTGCAAGATGTAGTATGTCATGCAGAGTCAGATTCTTTTTCCAATAGTTATAAAAATTATTCAGGTAATATAGTTCCGTTAAAAGAACGCCTTCATTTACGTAGCAAGAATCAGGATTTGAAATCATGGAGAAGATGAATTCGCCTCTAATATTATTCGTCCAAGCATAGATATAATTATTTTATGAAATGAATACATATGAAAAATACACCACTGGACAAAATGAGGTATTGCAACAATTGAGATATTTATGAAGTTAACATGACTTCAAAGTAAATTTGAATACTGAAGCACTTTGTAGGTTATATTCAGTGTTGAAGCCAGCATTAATTTATGTTTTTATATTGACGCCTTTGTTTCTTCATTTTGGGCATGAATAGAAAACTTTTAGATAGGTGTTCTTTATACGGAACGGTAAGTCCATTTGGGTTAACTTTCCTGTTGTAGTCGTACTTACTTCCCCATGAAAACTGTCATATACAATCTACTGATTGCTGATAATTCCGCACTCTCAATTCGGTTAGTTTTGCGGTAGCAGAACCTCAAAGCATGAACTTCTAGTGCGATACTCATGAATCGCTTTTTTCTGAATACGGCTATCGTCAGGAGAGTAGCGAAGCATTCGCATATCCTGATGAAACTGGTTTGTGCGTTCAGGGCCCTATACAGAGCCCTGAGGGCGACCAGTTCGGCTGCTTCCCATTTCCCAGCTGCCTGAAAAAAAAAGAGTAGCGAATGATTTGGATTCGGAAACACCTTATAATAGTTATTTATGATATGAGTGTTAAAAGTGACGTTTTATTTTGTGAGTGAAAAAGTCTGTGAAATGAGCGGAGCGAATTGAACAATTTCACGAACAAAATAAAATCACTTTTAACACAAATACCATACAATGTTTTTCGTACAACTGCCCTATTTTGATAATGAAATGGGCGAATTTGCAATGACAATAAACTTCAAAATGCATTTTAATCTTCAAATAATCAAAAGGTTGTTGTGAATGGAAAACGTTGCCAAAGTTATGATTACTAATAAATGAGAAAAGAAGCTTTCTTGAATTTCGTTCCTGTTCTATTTTCGTCTTGGGTTTTTAACTGCTTAGTATATTTGTCGAGAGTCCAATTATTAATAAAAGTGACGATTTGGTTGTTCCTCTGGATATTGAAGAGTCTGCAAGAAGAGCAAATCTGGAACTCCTACCTTAAAAATCTGTTCAGCAGTACGATATTGCATATAACAATTTCCTGGACTGGTGTAAATTGAAAAATGTAGAAGGGAACTTCAGTGAAACTGTTTTCCTGGCATACTTAGAAGGAAAAACAAAAATATGGAGTTCATCAACTTTGTGGAGCAAATTTTCAATGATAAAGTCAAGCGCCCTTGTTAAAAATGGTGTGGATGTTAGTAAATATTTTAAGGTAATAGCATATTTAAAACGGGAAAGTGAAGGATATCGTCCCAAAAGATCGAAAATTCTCACTCGTGAACAAGTGGAAAAGTTTAAAAAGGAGGCACCAGATGAGAAATACTTGATGGTTAAAGGTTGCAACTATTTTCGGATTATTTGGAGCCTGTCGACGTAAAGAATTGTGTAATTTATCAGTGGAAGACATCGAAATAACAAATAAATCATTGGTTATACAACTTTCAAATACAAAAACGAAAATCAGTCGTTCTTTCAGTATTATTAGGAAGTATGAAGACTATTTTCAAAAGTACTTTGCACTGCGCCCTTCTGTCATCAAACATCGTCGTTTTTTCCTGAAATACATGAATAATAAATGCACAGCCAATCCAGTTGGTATTAATATATTTGGAAAATTCCATCTATTGTTGCCGAATTCCTCAAACTGCCAGAACCAAAGCAATATACAGGACACTGTTTTCGAAGATCCTCCGCTTCATTGCTAGCAGAATCAGGAGCAAATATTACGGATATAAAAAAACATGGTGGATGGAAATCTACGACGGTAGCTGAGGGCTATGTTGATTATTCCATTGCATATAGAAATGTCATTGCTGAAAAAATTCTCCCAACCTCAACAGATTTTGGATCATCATGATCCAATATTGTTCTTCCGGTTTCTACAGGTACTGATGGTACTGAGAATTCTAATAATGTGTTGCGAAGCTCCCTAACGTCACAGGGCATTAATGTTAGTAATTGTTCTAGTTTTACGATTAATATTAATGTTCGTAAGTAATGATTGTTAAGTATTGATAATAAAAATTTGCAATTGCTGAATTTTTCTCATCTGAATTCATCATGAGAAAATGGAGTGCTAAAAATATTTTTAACACTAATGTTACAAATATTTTTTACACGCTTCCACGTAAACAATGAATTCTAACATTGTTTGCTGTCATTAAAAGTGTCACTTTTAATGGCAGTTGTACAAAAATATATTTATGTGAAGTGCAGAAATTCTGTACTCACCATCAGAACTTCTGCGTACATATTCAGAGTCTCCGCTATGTCGGTGTAATATTCGCAAATGCTGCGACTCAACACTTTTGTGTGTATCTCGGGAAAAGCATAAAACGTCAACATCTTCTCGACCTTAGCTCTAGCCAGGTTCAAGCCTTGTTTGATTTTATTCTTGGAAAACTTCAAACCTGAAAGAAGGCAATTGAGATTTCTGATTATCCTTCATATCTTGTGTTCGCCAACTCTATGCCTGACGCTATTTGTTCTCAATCTCAATTTTTATCTACATTATACTGATTTTTTCAGCGTGTTATAACTTTCAGATAGTACATTAAAACTGATTTATCATCGACGAACATAATCGAAATTTCAGGAGCAATGGAATCATGCAGGTAATAATGAAAATGGAGAACAGCAGCTGTCCCAACACCGTACCCTGGGGTACCTCCAAATTTATATAATGTATTTCAGTCCAACAACTTTCATCCTCACAATGGTGCTTGTCAGTGGGGCTGAACATTAACCCAACCAAGACCACAGTAATTCTGTTCATTAGGAAAAGAAACCTTCCAGACCTGAAGTCGTTATTATCAAACGGGAACATCTTGGAGTGTAAGTTTGAAGTTAAATTCCTGGGAATAACCCTGGAGGGTAAGCTTCTGTAGAATAAGCATGCAAATACTGCTATTGCCAAAGCCTTAAAGGTTCTAAAGGCGTGAATCTCCCAAGGATGAATCACTCCAAAAAGTCCTTCGGAAGTTTGAAACTAAAAGATCCATAAGGTATCCATAAGAACCAACTGCAGCTCCTCACCGGCTTGCATACGAGGCATTGTTGGCTAAGAAAGCATTCGATTCCTCACCTAACACCGTAGCTTCAGGAATCACATAACACCTAATGAAAATTACTCAAATTGGGAACATATTTAATTGGAGATGCAGTTGACAACAGTGTCTGCAGCTGGTGTATTAGCCATGGAGGGACTACGAGGTTCTTTCACAGCGCTTTCAGCAAATTAATGGATTGAGGGTTTGTTTCAACAATGGCAAGATATGAGGAATCAGTTATCAGATTGAGTGATCGTCTGTGATAATGCTGCATGCCATTCGAGATTGGAGACCGTTATTACCCAAACAGTAGCAGTACTGCTGCAGATGAGCCCTTATTCTCCCATGCTCAATCCAATTTGAATTTTATGGTCGAAAATAAAAACTTACGTAAAAAAAACCTCAGACTTTCAAACAGTGTGCCACCGGGGGTTATTGAAAACACACTAACATAACTGAAATATATTATTGACCGAGCTAAGATGCAATTGCGATGGCAGACATGTCTGTATGGCTTCGAATTTTTTCAGTTTTGTGTTGAAGATTGAATGTTTCACGTGAAAATTAAAGTTTATTCATTATCATTGTTTTATTTCTGAATCACCTACAATTGATATTTTCTGAAATGCTATCTGGTATCAATGTGCGTTTGAAATAAATTTCAAATGGCCATTTCTGAAATATAATATTGACCATATCTCAAATTCAATTGAGTGTGTTATCTGAATTACATTTGATGTTTTCTGAAATTTAATTGATTATTTCGGAAATTCGAATGACTAACCTGAAATACATTTGATGTTTTCTGAAATTCAATTGAGTTATCTTTATTTCATATGACATATTCTGAAATTCAAATAACTAATCTGAATTAAATTTGATGTTTTCTGAAATGCAGTTGACTAATCTGAAATACAAGTGATGTTTTCTGAATGTCAATTGACAATTTCTGAATTACAATTACAAATGGTGTAGTAGGAGTGAGGAATTAGCCTCACTGAAGCATTCTCAACTAGGTATAACCTCACAAAAATAGAAAAATACCACGAAACGAATATGTATTGCTTAGCTGCTCCTTTTATCAGAAGGAACATGTTGCTGCTTGATAAGATCTTTCCCTGCCTAATACCATATTCACAGTCAGTAATAATTCAAAAACTAGTCAGTAAGAAGATCATACAACTGAAGATGGCAGTTTGTAGATAGCTTATAGCTTGCAGATAATGAAACATCAGGACCAACCCTTGATCATCACATCTCCTCACCGTATTTTTCCATTGCCAATCTCAACTGGGCCAGAGATTCAAGGTGCTGCCCTAGCTCTCTGTAAGCTTTCGCTGATATAGTCGAAATTTTCGCCTCTAGCAGCTTCTTACGCCATTTTGGTGGCGGTTTCTCCAATTCGTAAATGTCCTGAAATCGAATTGATAACGATGGATTTTATGAAACATAGACAAATTCAAAGTATTAATATTCGGAATGAAGACGATTTTCAATTTATAGCTCCACAGAACTTCCATTACGGGGACTGAAGAAACGAAATCAAATTTTGTCACTGGGAGAAGTGATTGACCGGTTTCGGCCTTATTTTGTCTCATCAGTAACCTATGAATCCTTCAGAGACAAAATCTCATTGAGAAATATCTACTTTTGGATCACATTTTTTGTATGTTCAATTTATTATGTTTTGGATAAAGTTACAGAGAATTATAGGTTAACTATACCTACTGTTCTTCAACAACTATTTTTTTTCACGAACGAACGGCAAAGTGAAAACGGTCTTGAACTTGATATTACTACTTACTTCTATGCAAACGAAGGCTTGCTTCAGTACATGTTGAGCTTCAGAAATATTCATACCAGATATGCACAAGTAAGCATAACGCTGCATATTTTCTAATAATTTCATCAGCTGACCTGAAAAGATATGTTATATGACAATGCTTATATCTTAGAAGTAGTGAACATTAATTTCAAATGTGAAATGACTGAAAAACTAAAAAAAATCAAATATTATATCTGACATAATGAAATGCATTTATAAATTGCTTATAACGTTCGAAAAGGTAGAAAAATTAATTGAATTGAAAAATTATTTCCGCTTTGCCTTCTGCCACGAGTATAAGACAATATTTTCTCTATTTCAGTCAAGTTTTTTGAAATACTCTCGAAATTCAAATAAAAATTCAGATTAGTGACTTTTGTATTATATCTTGGCAGTTGGTGTGACTTGCGGAATTTTAATTGATTTTATTTGAAAATTCATAGGATCGGAGATCAGTACTGACAACCACAAAACGAAAAATATAACTGAAATCAATGTTGTAATGAGTTTCATTACAGCACTACTTTCAGTACTGTAATGAACTCATTTACGATACTCAAATAGAGAATAGTATATTCTAAAACAAGTTGCAGAATGAGCTCCTATTCAAACACGAATGCGAAATTCGAAAACGAGCGACGAAGGAGCGAGTTTTCGAAAGCATGAGTGTTGGAATTGCCTTCTGCAACGAGTATTAGACGATATTTTCTCTATTTCAGTAAAGTTTTGTGGAAAACTCTCGAAATTCAAATAAAAATTCAGATTAGTGACTTTTGTATTGTATCTTGGCAGTTGGTGTCACTAACGAAATTTGACAGATTGCGGAATTTGAATTGATTTGATTCGAAAATTGAGTGGATCGGAGGTCAGTACTGACAACCACAAAACGAAAAATATAACTGAAAACAATTCTGTAATGAGTTTCATGACAGCACTACTTTTAGTACTGTAATGAACTCATTACGATACTGAAATAGAGAAAATAGATTCAAAGACGAAATTTGATGAAATATTCCACTTCAAGTTGGAATATATTCAGTTCAGTTTTGAGATAGTTATGAACATTTTTCCAATATGTTTTGACCGTAGTCGGAATATTTTGTTTTCAATTTCAATTATTTTTCTGATATAATTGGATTTCATTTTTCCTGTTTACGTAAGTTCAAGAATTTTTTTTACACAACTCTACCATGAAGAATGTCATGTTTCCTGGCGTATAATTATCTTGAATGAGTATGCTTTTGAAGTCAGAATGTGAAATAGTTAATAATAAAATTTAATTAAATAATAATCAAATCAATCGAATCATTCAAATTAAATAAATAAATAATCAAAAATAAACTTAATTTTTAATTTCACTCACCTGCACCCCTGCAATGTACCATCATCTCCTTGTAAAAAAAACTTAGAATCTGCTGACAATCGCAGTAGGTGAAATCAGAATTCGAAAAAGTCCTAACCAAGTTGACGTTTTTCCTGAACTCAGATATCTTGATAGGTCCGAATATTTGCTTCTTAACGTACATTTGTGCTAGAAATTATTCAAAATTTCAGAGGAAGGAACGAGGCAATCAATAAGTTAGACTATAAGTAGAGGAAGTCTCTGAGCTTAAGACTCAATTGTTCTTCATTTAAATTTAGAACATTTCATGAATTTAAGAAAAAGAAAAATTCTTTGCCTTTACGGAGGCCACATCGAGAACATTTTTGAAACATAGATGAATTCAAAATAGTAATCATCGAAATGAATACCATTTTCAATTCCCAGGCTCAGAGATCTTTTATTTATGAAGATTTTGTCCTGTGATGTGCGGGATACTGATGAGGCCCAACAAGGCCTAAACCGGTATATCTCTCATCTCAGTTACAAAATCTAATATCATTTCTCCAACCTCATGATAAAAGATCTCTGAGCCTGGGAATTGAAAATGGTATTCATTTCGATGATTACTATTTTGAATTCATCTATGTTTCAAAAACATTTCATGAATGTTCTATCTGGAATAATCTATGAAAATTATGTTCAATAATGACTCCGTTGTTGAATGACGCGATAAAGTTTATACTTTCAATTTATGAAATGACAGAATACCGGAAAATGAAACGTCATATCCCTGCTCGGGCGCCATTTTTGTAACTTGATTTCCTCATTGAACGAAGCAAACAATCAAAGAATGTACACAGTATGAACTACCAGGTAAGGTGTGTGAACAACTTAATTGTTCGAGTCAGCAATAAAAAAAAGATAGAGTCGGATGACATACACTGCCCAAAAAAATTTACTCACATTATGGAAATCTCAAATTTATTCCACAACTGAAGGTTGTTATTTTAATCAGAATTATGCATGCATATGTTATCCACTTTCAACGTTTTTCTTCAATACAGATGTTTTTTCCCAGCAGGAATAAAAAAAGATGATATCATCAGATTTTGAATGAATTGGCTACATTCTAAAATCAGTTGTTCTCGATCAATTCTAGTGATCAATATTTTTTCTTTCATTTGATTTTTTACACTCGATCGCTATGCAACGCGAAACACGCAATTTGACCCAAGAGGAATGTGCCCAAGCGGCAGATTTGCGAGAAGAAGGGTGGACATACACAAGAATTGCAGATATGTTTGGAGTTCCCCATACAAGTGTATCCAGAATGTTGCAGTGATTCAGGGAGACAGGTATGAATATCCGAAGACCAGGACAGGGTAGACCACGGGTAACAACTGCCATTCAAGAACGTTACTTGAGAGTTTCTTCGTTGAGACAACGGTTTGCAACCGCTCGCCTCCTTCAAAATCAGCTTGAGCAAACTCATGGGGTTCAAATTAGCACTCAGACAATAAGAAATCGCCTCAGAGAATATGATTTAAGGCCTCGTGTCGCGGCAAGAGACCCAGCTCTTACCCCAGCCCATCGAAGGGTGCGTTTGGATTTTGCGAGAGAGCATATCCATTGGGAAGAGGCCGATTGGGTAAAAGTTCTCTTCACAGATGAGTCTAGATTCTGCCTCTACCATTTTGATCGACGTTCCCTCGTATACAGACGTCCACATGAAAGATATGCTCAGTGCAATTTCCTGAATACTACTGGTTTCGGGGGAGGATCGATTATGGTATGGGGTGAAATATCTTTGACTGCTCGCACAGACCTAGTGGTCGTTGATGATGGAGCTGTGAATGCTGATAAGTATATAAGGAACATTCTTGAAGAGCATGTAATGCCATTTGCTCCATACATTGGTGAAAATTTTCATTTTTATGGACGATAATGCCAGACACCATCGTGCGCGCATCGTTCAGGAGTACCTTGAAAAGGTTGAAGTCTCTCGAATGGAATGAGCAGCAAGAAGTCCAGATCTCAATCTGATTGAGCAGGTTTGGGACTACCTCAATAGAAGGCTGAGAAGTTCAGAAAATCATCCAGCTACTCTAAATGACTTAGGAATCCAACTCGGAGAAATCTGGAGAGGATTAGATCAGAACATTTTAAGATCACTCATTTTGAGTATGAACCGTCGTTGCCGAAATGTAACTAACGCAAGGGGTGGAAATACCAAGTATTAAATCACTTATCAGCATTTCAGTATTTTGAAAATTGTCCATTTCTCTTCTTTCACATAAGATTCGGTGAAATCCTGAATTTTTCTTCCATTTAATGTGTCTTGTTTCGTTCAAAACCTTCCTGAGAGAACGTAAAAAATAAGTTATGAAGTCAGTGTAGAGTTAACTTTCATTAAAATTGAGATTTTCAGAATGTGCGTCAATTTTTTTTGCGCAGTGTATTATCTTATTGTAAAACTCTTTATGTTTCGTACGGCTTACTTGGACCTCCTTGTATTTCCGGTTCTCTGAAAGACAAATCCAGGCTGATGTCCAAGTGACTTCCGGTTTGAGTCGCTCTAGGAGTCGAGAACTTTGGGAAGAACATATCGTAGTCATAGAATATCTGATGCATCGTGGTCTGGGCCGGATCGTAATCTGAGTCCACTTTCTTCGTCAACGCTCTAGAACTCCTCTCCTTCTGATTCTTCTTCTTTATCAGCTCTTCATACTAGAATTTTTTTCACATCTGTTACACTGTAGTTGACAGAAATGTCGGTTAGATACCGCTGAGATAATGTAATAGACACCCCTATATGATCTTTGGTCTTTTTTGTAATAAAAAAAAGACCACGTGTGGCACTTGAGGACTGCCGCGGTAAAGCTATTGCATAGCATCTATTCAAAAATAAGAAGATAATATTGTTGATTTGAAATATTTTTTTTTATTTATCTTACAATACATGTAGGTTATTCAGGAATGTTTATCATTGAAACTATAGGTTTATGGTAACTGAAATAGGAAACATAAGTTTGAGACTTAATGTCTTCTAAATATCTGGAAAATACTGCGTCAATAGTGGTCCCATATTTTGTTGTGGATTCTTGTGGATCTTTATTCATTGTTAAATTCAATTTTTCCGAAAGAAAAGTTGTCAACCGCTCTGATTTTTTATCAGCGAAGTTAATGTTGAAATCGCCAGCCAAGATAAGTGAAAATTTATTACCATTTGTACCAAGTATTTTCGACCCTTCTTCAGTGTACTCAAGTAAAGTGCGATAAATAAAATGCTCTACTTAGTCCAATTTTGGATTCGGAGAAATGTAAATTGCTACCATGACTATGTGTAGGCCATTTCTGATTTTGCATGCACAATATCTCCAACAAATGAGAGTCTAACATTAACATCGCTATAACGTCTTCAATATTTATTTCAATATTCGGAGTCATAATGTTAGTAACATTATTACTATTCTGGTAAATAGCTACCCCACCTTTTGGAACAGTATCTCGTTTGAATTGAACAATACAATTGAAATTAGGTATTTCAATCGGATTATCACGCGTCATGCATGTTTCGGTAAGAAGTAACACATTGGTTTGTCTCGTAACTGAATCTTGTAAATTATATTTGTGAATATGTAAACTTTGGCAATTGAAAGTCATTATTGAAATGGCATTTCTATTACTAATGAAATCTAAGACACTTTGAGCTATCGTCTGAACACTATTTGAAGACAGTTCTTTGAATTCTTGCAACAAAGATGCAGTCGATGCAGCTTGCCTTCGATTATGAGAAAACTTAAATGCAGAATTATCATTTTTTGCCGTAATATACCATTTTTCAATATCAGTCACTCGAGAGAGTGCAACATAGACGAGTTAATGAGAATGTGATTTACTATACTCATATACTATTTCGTCAAAAGTTCCACCTTACGACTTATGTATAGTTAGAGCAAGAGCTGAAGTTAATGGAAAATGTTTGCGTTTGACTATACATTTTCTATCCGCTGTTAATGAAATATTTGCCGTTCGTAATTCAAAGGGAACAGCGAGATTGCCGACTTCATTTTGCACTGCTAGAGTGGCTGCAAGCATCCGTCTAGTCACAAGCACCCAAACACCGTGCCGAAGTCTGCCGAACTGAACCGACGATACACGGCTGTGTTAGGTTTTTTCGTTACGGAATTTCTACATTCGGTCGCCGCGCTCAAAGCCTGAGATGAAAGCTATGCAATAGCTCAAAAGTGACTTTGGTCATACGGGGTTGTCGAGATGTTAAGGGGGTTGACGATGAGAGCGGCTTCACGTCAACCTAACAACAAAATTTGGCTCTTTCCACCTCGGAGAGAGTGGGGGTAAGGCCTTCTGCAAAAGAGTAGGACTTAGTGTTATTTTTCTCGTAGAGAGTTTTCAGTTTCTAGGGATAATTGAAACCAGAGAAGTAACTTACATGAATATCTATTTCCCAAAAACCAACAAAACAAAAAGATAATAAAATTAACTAATTAATCCATACGTATGTACCTCAGACTGTCTAACACAATTTCATACAAAAATAATATAAGTTCACTATTCACCGGGTTAGCTAATTACCCAAAATCCAAAATAACTTAATAATAAGACAATAAGATGTGAGTTGATAAGAGATGAGAGACGCCAAGACTTTTGGACTCAAACCATCCTCATCAATTAAAACTGAAAAGTTCTGGCCTTTTATTTTCCCTCGTAGAAATATAATCCAAGTTCTCTGAAATAACCACTCCCGAAACGCTTCACTCCCGTTTCACAACAACTACCTTAATTTCCGATCGCGCTTCCCGACTCGAAAATCCTAACTGAATAACACGAAAAATTACCCAATTTCCAAAATTAGGACTTCACCGTTTCCTCGACGGACTTCAACCGTCACCCGAGTTATCTAAGGATGTGCTTTCCTGCCCGGGATTCCCAGATACACTCACCTTCCTAAGAGCAACCTGGAGAACATCACGAAACCGTCGTCCCCAGGTCTACCGAATGCTCCCTTAGCAAACCAACTTGCTTTTTACCTCTGGTGGGTGGTCTCCAACCGTAACTTTTTGGATAGTACCAATCAGGTTTGTTGAAGTCAAACATTTTTTCCCCTTCTCTAAATTAGACGTGCCCGATCATTGACCAAATACTCAATTTTGCATTTGAGCAAAGATTTTCCATCTCACGACTTTTCTGCTGAGATCCCAAAGTGAAACCCTGTCAGTTGGATTATTTATGATAACCGATAAAAAGGTTTGGAAAATATTTTGTTTCACATAGTACGAAAGGAAATTATTCGTTTATCTCCAGACGTCTAAGTCATTGAGGATCGGATATCAGTTCTCTAATAATCCCTTTCGCAACATTGTACACTGCGCAAAAAAATTGAATCACATTATGGAAATCTCAAATTTATTTTACAACTGAAGGTGTTCTCAATGATAATAATTTATAATTTGACCCAAGAGGAATGTGCCCAAGCGGTAGTTTCGCGAGAAGAAGGGTGGACATACACAAGAATTGCAGAAAAGTTTGGAGTTTCCCGTACAAGTGTGTCCAGAATGTTGCAGCGATTCAGGGAGACAGGTATGAATGTCCAAAGACCAGGACAGGGTAGACCACGGGTAACAACTGCCATTCAAGAACGTTACTTGAGAGTTTCTTCGTTGAGACAACGGTTTGCAACCTTCAAAATCAGCTTGAGCAAACTCGTGGGGTGCAGATTAGTACCCAGACAATAAGAAATCGCCTCAGAGAATATGATGTAGGGCCTCGTGTCGCGACAAGAGGCCCAGCTCTTACCCCAGCCCATCGAAGAGCGCGTTTGGATTTTGCGAGAAAGCATATCCATTGGAAAGAGGCCGATTTGGAAAGAGTTTTCTTCACAGATGAGTCTAGATTCTGCCTCTAACATTGTGATCGACGTTCCCTTGTATACAGACGTCCATATGAAAGATATGCTCAGTGCAATTTCCTGAATACTACCGGTTTTGGGGGAGAATCGATTATGGTATGGGGTGGAATTTCTTTGACTGCTCGCACAGACCTAGTGGTCATTGATAATGGAGCTATGGATGCTGATAAGTATATAAAGAACATTCTTGAAGAGCATGTAGTGCCATTTTCCCCATACATTGGTGGAAATTTCATTTTTATCGTCGATAATGCCAGACCTCATCGTGCGCACATCGTTTAGGAGCACCTTGAAGAGGTTGAAGTCACTCGAATGGAATGGCCAGCAAGAAGTCCAGATCTCAATCCGATTGAGCAGGTTCGGGACAACCTCAATAGAAGTCTGAGAAGTTCAGAAAATCATCCAGCTACTCTTAATGACTTAGGAATCCAACTCGGAGAAATCTGGGAAGGATTAGATCAGAACATTTTAGGATCACTCATTTGATTTCAATTAACGCAAGGGAAGGAAATACCAAGTATTAAATCACTCATCAGCATTTCAGTATTTTGAAAATTGTTCATTTCTCTTCTTTTACATAAGATTCGGTGAAATCCTGAATATTTCTTCCATTTAATGTGTCTTCTTTCGTTCAAAACCTTCCCGAGAGAACATAAAACATAAGTTATAATGTAGAGTTAACTTTCATTAAAATTGAGATTTTCAGAATGTGCGTTAATTTTTTTGCACAGTGTATTTACGTTCATTTTCAACTATGTGAATTGAAACATTTCAGCTGAAGATCGTGCGAGAAATATACTTTCTGAAGACATTCGTTTCCAAGAAACCGGGTATTAATTTGAGTACGAAAAAAAAATCAATACACACATCGTTAGAAGCGAAAGAGAGGTAGGATACTGATGATGCCGAATAAGGCCAAAATCGTCAATACTCACATCGTCCAAACGTTTTCTGTGGCTATCCCAGGAAAAAGCATCTCTGCCACATGCTCTGCACCTTTTCGTTTCTTCCCGAAGAAAAATGATCACCTTCGAGTGTATATCGATTTTTTGGCTTTCACCCAGAAGGTCGTATATGTTCTCTCTGAAGCGAGTGTTTCGAAATCGTAGAAGGCCGCAGTAAGCATAATCTGGTAGTGTCCTTGTGCGATCTAGAGTTTGAGAATATAAGATAACATTTTTTCTTTTCTTCTAATATAACATAAGCAATAAAAAGAACGAATAATGAGTGAGAAAAACAGGGTGTACAAATAGGTGAAGCTCAACATTGTTGAGATATTCGAGACCCAGAGGTTCGCTTTGAATAAAGAACGAAGAAGAAAGTCCCAAAACGAAAAAACATGTTTCAAATATTCAAGTAACACTTGAAAATTATAAAAAATTACCGAATGCCAATTAAGAAATTATACAGGTGCCTTCAAAGGTGAGGCTTCTTTTCTGAGTTGATAAACCTCATCAAAACGATTCATTATACTAAAAATCCCTTATACACATAGGTACTAATATTACAGATGTGAAAGTCCGTGTGTTTATATGTATTGTATGTTCGTTTGTCTTCACAGAACTAAGGAACCAGATGTACGATTTTGATGAAAATTTCACTATAGTGTAGAAAATTTATTTGAGTAGGTTATCATGTGGAGTTTGCTCCAATTTGAAGAAGAAATGAAGAAAAATCGATATTGCTTGAAAAAGTTGATTTCAAGCTTTCAAGGCCGACGCTGGGTGAACTATTAGAGATAGAGAAACATGATCAAAAAGAATTTTTAAGTGCTCGAGCAGTTCTATAAAAAAGTCCACGACAGCATATGTCTAACCGCGGCCTACGATATTTAACAGGCCAGAATGTTCCTTTAAAATGCGACGTTGCCAGAACCCCCACATGAGGTTGTACCAGGCTCAGAATGTTACGACTTTGCACTTGCAGTTCTGTTTTGAAGCGTAACATGTGATAGTTCGCATCGGGAAACGTGTAAAAAGGTTTGTGTTTTTTTCGTGTTCGTGTGATCGGTTTTTCAATCAATAAATAAAGTGAAAATAAGTGTTGCAGTTGCAAGAACAGTGTGTATTGGGTTTGTGATTGAATTTTTCGACTTTAAGTGTTCATATCTGGGAGGATTGTCAACAGAAAGGTTTCTCATTTTAATATTTATTAAAATTTCATTTGGAAATCATCGATTAGAGTACTATGCCTCGTGCCCGGTTGCAAAAGCAACTATATTAATCTACTAATCAGAAAGTTATGGTATTTAGATTACCGAAAGATCCCTCGAGGAGAAGAAAATGGCGTAACGCAATTCATAGAGAAAGTAGTTTTCAAGTCAACGATGACAGTGTAGTTTGTATAAAACATGTCGTAGATTCCCATATTTTGAGAAATAACTCTTATCCAACTGCCAAAAGTTTAGTTATGAATATACCGCGAAAATTCCTAAATTAATTGATGATGCATTTCCTTCAATTTTTCCAAATCATCCGAGTAACATGACGTCTTCAATTATTCCAAAAAGAACTGATCCTGAGGAACAGAGACAAAAAATAGATGTCCATTATGACAATTTTCACACCGATTGGGACAAACAGGATTAGATCGATTCATTTTCAGACTTTTGTTGTCATTTCAAAGACAAGGCAATATCCCACTTCTTTTCCAACGTTAAAGAAAATTACTCTGTTCAATATAACGTTTTTGAAATATTTATTTATGACATATACATATCGCCATCGTACTTGAGATGTTTATCACGACAAATTTTCACAATGTCAGCAGCCTTCTGAAATTATCTTGAGCAAATTTTGAGTCATATCTTCCTTAATAATCATTCTATAATGGTTAGTGAATCCCAAGAACTGCTCTTTCCGACAGGAAATTACTAACTTTTAGCCGTTAGTTATCAGAATTTTTTTATTTATTCGGAGTTTATTTTTAGTTTCATGGAACCTTTTTTAGGATTGAATTCATAGTTTTTATTCATTCAGAGCTTATTCTTGTTGAATTTCTGTTTTATAGGATTTATTTTGAGTAAAGATCAGCAGTCAGAATGTAATTGTTTTCGATACCGAAAAAATACATTTTTTTCTCTTTTGATGTTCATTCACCTATCTTATTCGCTTCAGAAAGTAGAATAATTTCCATTCTGATTGTAATCTTCTGGAACTCAATACAACAGCTACCTCCTCGTGGTGAGTTCTAGATTATTCGTGATAAAAATATCAAGAAATTATTCGCAGATAAACGAAATGCTGTTTTGTTTTCCTCCCTATAGTTCATTATTTCATTGTGAATTGAAATAAATTCGAAATTATTTCGGAAACAGTGCGAATTGCAGAAGAAATCCGTATAATGTCTATATCTACTCGTGCTATTTAATGTGACTGCTCCTTACAGCATAGTTTTCATAAGAATATTTCGCGAGATATGACATGTCGAAGAAACACGAGTTAGAAAAAGAACGGTTAAACTTTGGGGCGATAAAAAGGAAATAACTCGTGAACTCGTATCGTTACTTCACCTGAAATATAAATTCCTTTACACTTGCAAGCCAGGACATCGTTGAAACGAGGATCTACGCATTTCTCACGAGAAACTGCGTATTGAGCACCGTCTAAAAAGTCGCCTTGGCCACAGCAAAGGATGCCAGCTTCGTAAAAGGATTTCACAGCTGAAACGAAAAGAAGTCGCTGAAAATCAACATAAATAATAAGATGAGTGGCTGTTAATTTATAACAGGCTAGTAAAAGCCTGGAACACTGTGGCTGATGTGGCGTAAGGACACAGTAACAACGCGTACAAAGAATACAACAGGTTCTCTGTACTCACACAAGCTGTCATAGACCTTCTGAGTCTTCGGTCTTATGGAGAATCGGAATAGTAAAACACAAAATGTCGAACCACAATGAGAAATGTTCACAGGTATGCAAAATCCATTGAAACTTTGTCACAGTATAATCACGTAATCACAGTTAAAATCACGTATAGGCTCACGCCTCCCTGATTACTGTTTATGCCTTTATTTTACAGAATACTCTTATTTTTATTGCAATAATGCCCAGTTGCACCGTTTTCTGGTTAAGGCACCCTTAACTAAGGCGCCCTTAAATTTTGAGTCATGCTTTTCCCCGTCTTAACGGATCAGATCTTGCACCGCATATCTAATAGAAACGACTTTGTTAAGCACTCGCTAAGCAATGCCAAATCTGGCAACAGTGAATAAATCAGTGAATTTTTTTGTTTTGACATAGAAATGCGACTTGACCATATGGTTTTGTGTCGGAACTGAGCACAGCGAAGTAAGAAGAACACTCGAATTCATAGACGAACAAGATAATTTGTCTACGCATTTTCATTTTCAGTATTCTGATTCACAGAACGACATATACTTTGGGCCGCTGACGAACTGGCATAGTACAACCAATGTTTTTTCTTTTATTTGAAGCAAATGATTTGATTCGATTTCAACAATTCTTTATTCGTAACTTGCATGACATAATGCATGAATATCATCGAAGTAATACTTTTAATAGTCACAAGAGTAAATAGTACCTGCAGAATTAATTGTTGCATGGGTACAATCAATTGCTCCAATAACACGGGGAAAGCCAGCAATTTGGTAAAATTGGGTTAGGAAGGAACGTGATTCTGCTTCTGTCTGAGGCATTTTTATGAATACTGAAACTCGAACAACTATTCTTGATACTGTAGATTGGTGGATTTTCATCAAATCTGCTACAGCCAATGAATGTCCTGCTGATGCGTAGAGTCGGAGGCACGTAAGGAGTTAACACATCGGTGATACACTCTGATTCCTACAATTCCTACTTAAATTCCCTTCTTTGAGGTTTGACATCATCATACATAAGATATAATAAGATATGTACTTACATATCACTTGGCAATTCTGAATCATCCTCAATTAATCTCAGCAGTTGCAGAGTAGTTTTTCTTGGTCAAACGAAATCGCCGAAAAAATGCGAATTCGTCCATATCATGGTAGTGATCGGCCCTATTAAATTCTAGGAAAACCATAGTCAATGATATCTAATATGTCGAAATTATCCTCATATAGATCATCAATTTCATTTAATAGAAATCCATCCATAATAATTCTTAAATTCAAGCAAACAAAAACAACACGTCAAGTTTGAAGTTCGTTTTTGACGTTTGAATTTTTGAGACGAGTTAAAGTCTTGCTTAAGCCATGAATATTCGCGGCTCAAAATAGTCATAACTTATGTAGCACTTAAACTGCGGTGCAAGAGAATCGGCGTCTCAAACCTGACTTAAAATTTGAGTTGGACGTAAGTAGACATATATTTGACGGTGCAAGTGGGCATAAGAGAACAAGGGTGCAATTGAGCGTTGCACTCTTCTGACCCCATCCGCAGCTACGCCCATGGTTACGTCGCAGTGCCACGTTCACTCCAGCAAGTACAGCTCTATGGTCAGCTGATTGACTGCTCGCGTCAAATCAAGCTTCCTCTATGTATTAATCAGCTGACAGATTCACTCATGTTCATTAAATGAATCAATTAATCCTCTTTTGTAATCAAGCTCTGCCTGTGAATAGACCTCCTCATGTGCTAATCTTGTAAATTAGAATTTTCAAAAAGCCACCTCACATAATCACTGTTCATCTCGTTCATTTCTTGAAGTAAGTAATCAAAAGTTAGGTGAATTCTCAGAATCATTAATTATTGCAGTTTCCATGTTATTTTCCTGCTTTTTATAAAGTTCGAAAATTTGTCCACGTTTCAGATCATGAAAATCTATAAAAATATTGGTAATCCTCTCTCGCTTTATTCAAATAAAATCTCCATTGCGTTAAATTAATGTATTTGAATCCTCTGAGATATATATTTTGTTATATTTTTGCAGTTCTCATAGATTTTTCAGATATCTCTAGACTCCTCACATGGAAATGATTACTTGATCCAAGAATAAACATTCTCATGTTTCTCTGTGGTAATATCTACTGATTTATTATATATTCATGTGCATCTCATTCTCTTAATCAGTTCATCTCATTTCTCAACTATTCATTTCTCATAACACTTGCTAATTATTGTTCTCGAGTTTCAGATGAATGAAAAATCCTCAAACGCAATCATAGAATCAGTCTTCTCTCTCAATTAAACCAAGTGAACTTCTCTAAAATATTTAAACGATCAAGTAGTTTAAACATTGAACCTGATTGACAGCCTCAGTCCTTGCTTCACCTTGAGCGGTCTCCTTAAATATTCGTAAAACCATTCAACTGGTATGATCTCCTCATTATAAATAAGAAATTCTCAATTTCATTCAACTGAACCACTTAGCATGTAAGATCTCAACTATAAATGTCGTCTCAATTGATTAATTAGCATTCTTTTATAGACCAACGTTATAGATTATAAGTATTGATTTCTAGATCATGATATTCTCACATTGTAATAATCTCAATGAAGAACAGACTTAGACTACTAAGTTTTCAATACACGTATCTCCTTTTAGGCCTGATCTCACTTTTATTACAACTCAGCCTGCTCTAACAATTCATTATTCAACCTTCTGTTTTTCTGATGGAATACCGAAGCTCCCGCAATCAATTTTGATTGCTCTATCAATGTAAACGTTCAGTTTAATTTTGAATTAATGGAACTATCTCAAAGTCTAAGTCTGACTTCATCTGATCTCATCTTGAACTTCTCTAGATTACCTTTGTTTTTAGTTGAATAATGTCACTCTGAGTTTATAGATGCCTTTAATATTTGTATTTTTACGGTATTAACTTCATGGCGGGTGACTTATTCATTTTATGATTGTGAAAGGTGTCAATAAATGTTTTTACATTACTATCTCCAACTCAATTATCTGGATACAGTCCTTCACAGTAATTTTACGAAATTATTAAGCCTAGCCCTCATGTGAACAACTCGATATCTCGGACGCTATTTGACGTATCCAAATAATTTTTTCACGCAGTATTTTTATTTTCTACAGAGAAAAAGAATATCTAGTTCAAACGTGTGAACATTCCCCATTTAAGATTGAAGCCGATGGAATATTAAGTTAAGAGGATAAGTTAATAATAATACCTGGTGCCAGGAGATTGTAATAATCCAAAGTGAGAACCTGCTCAAGCAATCTTCTAGGAAAAGTGTCACCCAATGTGGAGCAGGCTTTCAGAATCATCTGCTCAGAGTACGTCAGCATTTCGAACACTTGAGTAATATGGAGGTTGGTAGTTAATTCTTCCGGAATGGTGTTCATGTTCAACTCTTTCTTCAACTTGCAAACGCGTATTTTATCCTTTTTCAGGATGATCTCGTAGATTTTCTCCCTCATGAAGTAGAACTTCTCGTTCTGTGGAAAAAAAAATTAATTCGATAATTCAAAATGTATATATATTTTTCTTTGACCAAATACCTGCACAAAATACATCGATAAAACCGAAATAATATTTGAGCAACCCTCTAACATAAAAGAAAAAGACTAAACATAATTAACTTTGAAGGAAATAAACATCCTTCTAATACACTGCACAAAAAAATTAACGCACATTCTGCAAATCTCAATTTTAATGAAAGTTAACTCTACGTTGACTTTATAACTTATTTTTTATGTTCTCTCGAGAAGGTTTTGAACGAAACAAGGCACATTAAATGGAAGAAAAATTCAGGATTTCACCGAATCTTATGTGAAAGAAGAGAAATGAACAATTTTCAAAATAATGAAATGCTGATAAGTGATTTAATACTTGGTATTTCCACCCCTTGCGTTAATTACAGCTCGGCAACGACGTTTCATACTCAAAATGAGTGATCTTAAAATGTTCTGATCTAATCCTTCCCAGATTTCTCCGAGTTGGATTCCTAAGTCATTAAGAGTAGCTGGATTTTCTGAACTTCTCAGCCTTCTATTGAGGTTGTCCCAAACCTGCTCAATCGAATTGAGATCTGGATTTCTTGCTGGTCATTCCATTCGAGAGACTTCAACCTCTTCAAGGTACTCCTGAACGATGCGCGCACGATGGGGTCGGGTATTATCGTCCATAAAAATGAAATTTTCACCAAAATGGGGCGAATGGCACTGCATGCTCCTCAAGAATGTTCCTTATATACTTATCAACATTCATTGCTCCATTATCAACGACCACCAGGTCTGTGCGAGCAGTCAAAGATATTCCACCCCATACCATAATGGATCCTCCCCCGAAACCAATAGTATTAAGGAAATTGCACTGAGCGTATCTTTCATGTGGACTTCTGTATACAAGGAAAGGTCGATCACAATGATAGAGGCAGAATCTAGAATCATCTGTGAAGAGAACTCTTTCCCAATCGGCCTCTTCCCAATGGATATGCTCTCTCGCAAAATCCAAACGCGCCCTTCGATGGGCTGGGGTAAGAGCTGGGCCTCTTGCCGCGACACGAGGCCTTGAATCATATTCTCTGAGGCGATTTCTTATTGTCTGAGTGCTAATTTGCACCCCATGCGTTTGCTCAAGCTGATTTTGAAGGAGGCGAGCGGTTGCAAACCGTTGTCTCAACGAAGAAACTCTCAAGTAACGTTCTTGAATGGCAGTTGTTACCCGTGGTCTACCCTGTCCTGGTCTTCGGACATTCATACCTGTCTCCCTGAATCGCTGCAACACTTGTATGGGAAACTCTTAACCTTTCTGCAATTCTTGTGTATGTCCACCCTTCTTCTCGCAAAACTACCGCTTGGGCACATTCCTCTTGGGTCAAATTGCGTGTTTCGCGTTGCATAGCGATCGAGTGTAAAAAATTAAACGAAGGGAAAACTATTGATCATTAGAATTGATCGAGAACAACTGATTTTAGAAAGGAGCCAATACATTCAAAATCTGCTGGGAAAAAACAGTTCAGTTGTAGAATAAATTTGAGATTTCCATAATGTGCGTTAATTTTTTTATAATGAAAAATTTTTGAGGATGTGAATATGGATGTTTGTTACACTTTCACGTGAAAACTACCGAACGGATTCAGATGAAACTTCACATCAGTATAGTTTATCTATCAGAATAACACATAGGCTACAATTTATAAAGATTTCATGTGATTTGACCATGATACAACGAAAAGTTATCAAGCGAATCGGAAAAAATTCTGTCCTCTGAGAGCTATTTAGGCGAATGTTGCCTACACAAACATAATGCCCTATGTGTTTATTTGAAAAAGTTCTAAATAACAATCCACAACAGCATAAATCTTTTTTTTTTTGTATGGAAGCCCATCCAAAATAGTGAGTCATTAATACCAACAGTTGAATTTGAATTGTCGCTTTCAGTATTTAATGTAGACGAACCTTGTCTTTTTCACAAATTAACTTGGAAGAAAAGTATGATATATCGCGATATAAGTTTGATCTGAATCAGAAACAATTTGTAGAGTATTTCTGTCCACTATCAAAACCTCACTCACCTGAAAGCTTTCAACAAACAAGAACCACAACACTCGCTTGAACTCATTTTTATCATAATCCCCTTTTTTCGCTATAAAAGTAAGGAGGTATCGCTTCTCCAGTTCTGATAATCTGGAAAATGGGGATAATTAAGGATTATTAAGGTTCAGATTTCATTTTAATGATGGGTATCAGGATAGACAACAGACTGATGTAAAAAGAACTAACAGAAGAGTTTACTATAGGAGAAGGAAACGAATGTTGAAAACTAGCCTGAGCAGCAAAAATTTGAGAAGAGCTTGCTCAACTGAAAAACTCTTGAGATTTTCTGAGAAGTACTTACGGTATTATCAGATTTAATGATGGGGCAATCAGGCATTCGTTCACTATTTCTTTATATGTAGCTTCCGTTTCTTCAAAGAAATCCCTCTGTTGTAAATTGGTCACTATATTTTTTATGAACCCGATATTTCCATTGGCTTTCTTCTGAAGATAACTGAAAATATTTGTACAATTAGATTCGCACAAATATTTCTTGCGTCGTTTTTTTTAATACATCGATATATCACAACAAATAGTCTTTAATGTTGAATCTGTACTGAAATATATTTTTTTGTTTTCGACATTTTTAAGTTTATGTTGAAGGTTGATATTTTGAGTTTGTGTACGAAATATAATTGAATAAATAGGTTTAAATCACACGGCGTTAGAAAAAAGTTATAATCAAATGCATGTTTGAAAGAATTTATGGCCTACTATTGAACAAACAGAATATAGATGTTTTTAAATTTTGAAGCTGAAATTCTTTGAAAAAAAATGAATAGAAATAATAACATCTCCAAAAGTGAATGTTTTCGTTTTTGCCCTGTATATCAGGAACAAAAGTAGTTGGATTATTTCTGTTTGTGGCCCTGAGAGTTTTAGTAAAAGTGATGTCTCTATCTTTAATAATAGCTGAGATGCAGTGCAGTCTAGATCAAAATGGGACACATTGTACACAGTGTCCCAAAACTTGGTTGAAATTTTTTTTAGAGCACTGTTTATGAGATTGAGCTCAAACTTGGTATTTTTCAAATGTATATTTCAATTTGAAATTTTTTTACGTTTTCACCATTTTCAAGTTTATGTTGAAGAGTTTGATTATGTTAATGTAATAAAATGAATAGTTTTAAGTCACGTAACGTTTTAAAAAAGTAATGATTAAATGCATGTGTGAACGAATTCATGACCTATTCCTATTAAAAAAACGATCATAATTTGGATTTTTTTAAGCTAAAATTTATTGAAGGTTTGGTATGCTCTGCAAAAAAAATTTAACGTTGCCGTTGACTCTACGTGAAAACTTATAAAGGACCCGAAAAATACCTAATAACATCTCCAAAAAGTGCACATTTTCGTTTTCGCCCTGTATTGCGAAAACAAAAGTAGTAGGAATATTTATATGCTTGTGGATTTAAAAGTTTTACAAAAAAGTAATACAGGCTCGCGAAAACCGCATGTCTCTATCTTTAATAATAGCTGAAATACAGTGCAGTCTCAACCAATTTGGAACAGGGTGTACAGGGTGGGCAAAATTGGTGATACCTGAATTACAAGATTTAAACCGTGAGAAATAGAGGAAAATGACTGACACGTTACGGTGGTCTTTTTTAGAGAAACTGATGATGCCATCAACTGCATTCCTATATCATCTTCTTTTATTTTCGAGTTATAGGCCAAAATTTAAATTTGGGCAATTTCAATTTTGGCCATTATCTCCGTTTCTGTCTGTGCTAGGATGTTGAAATTAAAACATTATACAGGCACTTTCTTCATAGCAATCCACTAGCGTATTTTGTATTTTCCCAAGAGGTTTCCTTGCTGAGGTATAATATGAATAAGTTGTTTTTTTTTCTTATACAAACAATAGTTTGAAAGGGCTTAGAAAAACTTGCAATTTTTTCTCCTGTTTCAGAAATATATCATACATCATACATCGCCCTCAGATTCATTAAGATATCATGAAAAATATTGTTTTTATGTGAAATTTAAATTATTGAGTATCAAGTATGTTTAATCTTAATCACAGAATAATATGTCTCTACGCATGGTGTCATTATTATTTTGCGATTGAATGCTTGATTCAATTCTCCGTGGCTTGTTCTCTGTTCAGAACAACTGTCAATTATTATTGTTATTGCCGGCAATATGGAAATGTTTTGAAAACTACGAGAAATATGATATGTTGAAATGTTTTATTTCAGCGGCAATTATGATCTCGAATTGACAGTTGTTATGAACAGGGATCAAACCACGAAGAATTTAATCAAGTATTCAATCGCAAAATAATAATGACATCATTCGTAGAGACATATATTATTCTGTGATTCAGCCTATTTAATACTCAATAATTCAAATTTCAAATACAAACTTAATTTTTCATCATATCTGAATGAATCTGAGGGCGATGTATGATGTATGATTTATTTCTGAAACGGGAAAGAATGACGATTCTTTCTAAGCCATTTCAAACTATTGTTTCCATAAGAGAAAACACAACTTTATGTCATAGCTCAGCAAGGGAACCTCTTGGGAAAAAACAAGGTACGCTACTGGATTCCTACGAAAATAGTGCTTGTAAAATGTTTTCATTTCAACATCCTAGCACAAACAGAAACGGAGATAATGGCCAAAGTTGAAATCGCCCAAATATCAATTTTGGCCTACACCTCGAAAACAAAAGCAGACAGAGGAATGCAGTTGATGGCATTATCAGTTTCTCCAAAAAAGACCACCGTAACGTATCATTCATTTCCCTCTATCTCTCACGGTTGAAAATTGTAGTTCAAGTATCACCCATTTTGCCCATCCTGTACACATCCTTTTTTAATAAAATGGGTTAAATCTAGTATTGAATATCTCGAAATTACTATTACTTACTATTCTAAGTCCTCTGGTATGGCGAACACTCTGAGATGCTGACAGACCAATCCAGCAACGTAGTTTGGGCACAGGGTTTCTAGTTTTATCTTCTTCACAGACGGGCTTTTCACGAAACCGGAAGTTCTAGATCCATGTAGAGCATAATCCCTATTTTTGGTCAAGATGAGGAAGAAAGTCTTAGTCAACAACAACGTTTCCAGAACATCCAAAGAATCTTCATCAATGTAATCGGCATCGTCCACCATTATCAACCAAGGAACAGGAAACATCTTTCACGAAAACGAAAAAGTTGAAATTTAAAGAATTAAACGAAATATACTGCCACACAAGAGTTAGGGATATCGTATTCAATTGTTTTGTAGTAACTTGGGTCATTGGTAAGGGTTCCCAATAAGAATACCTTCCTCTTAACTATTTATTAGCCTACATCTACTCACTACTAACTATGTCAATTCACAATAGAGTACGTTGTACTTCTGTATCTGTGTCACCTGTTACGATATATTTATGAACATTGGGAAAGGTGCTGCATCCGCAATATTAGTAATCGTCTATTTTATATTTCAACATTAGATGCACTACACCTTCCCCGGAATTTCAAGAAGAATTTTCATTACTTGGAAATGAAAATTTTATCAATGCCAATTCTTATAACTAATTAACCTTATTACAATAGAATAATGAACCCACTTTGCTTACTCTTCATAGTACTAACCTAGCTTAACTATACATCAAACATTTGACTTGTAATGATATCGGATATCCGATCTCACATTCAGGTTTTATTTCTTAATTGTTACTTGTCCTTGACCTCGCGCACAAAAGGTTTAGTTCGATTCTTATGAACCACGCACTCTTTGCCGTTTTTGCTGATTCGAACGTTCGGAGAATCATCTTTTATTACACTGAAAGGACCTTCGTAAACACTTTGCAGTTTATTTCCACTTTCCCTTTTCAACAAAATTAAATCGTCTTTTTCGTATGTTATCGGATTGATCTGTCTATCGTATATCACTTTTCTTTTGAATTTTTCGGATTCTAAATTTTGCCTTGCATCCTGTTGTGCTTTTTGCAATCTGAATTTGAGTTCTAGAGGATACGAATCCGCGTTATATAATGGTTCGACAGTGTCGCTATTCACTAGATTATTAGGCAAATTACACTTTTTTCCGAATACCAGTTCATAAGGTGAGTATCGTGTGCTACAATGATACGATGTATTATACATGAAACAAAAATATGGGATCCATGAAGACCACGAAGAGCCATAGTTCCTCATTTGTATTCTTAAAAAAGAGTTTAATGTTTTATGTGAATTTTCTAAAGATCCAATGCTCTGATGATGGTATGCAGTTGCTTTTATATGAGATATTCTTAAAAAATTACAAATCTCTGCCATTGTATTGGATATGAATTCTGTTCCTTGATCAGTAGCAATCTCTGAGGGAACACCGTATCTTAAGATGAACCTATCTACGAAAGCTCTTGCTACTGTTACTGTATCTTTTGATTTTAAAGGATATGCTTCGACAAATTTCGTTAGATCGCATTGTAAAGTTAGAACATAAATAAAACCATTGTCATCTTTTTCTAAAGGGCCGACAATGTCTAAGTAAACTTTTTCGAAGGCTGAATGAGCAGTTGGTGTTATTACCATTGGTTCCTTTATGGGTTTACTAAACTTGTGTTTTTGACAATTCGCACATTTTTTCACATAAGAGGCACAATCATTCGATAATCCAGGCCAATAATAATATCTTCGTATATTATTGATCATTTTGCGGACTCCCGAATGTCCTGCTGTCGGTAAAATATGAAAGTCGTTAAGTATAAGTTTCTTCGTATCAGGATTGAAAATTCTTTTCACACCTGTAATTATGCAAATTCGTGGACCGGTCCATTTTATCTTAGCAATTGTCTTCATAAAATACTCCACTATAAATGCATTATATTCATTTTTCGCTATGATTAACTCGTTTATATTCATTCTTCTACATAATTCTTCCAAATCTCTCAATAATTCGTCTCGCGAGATTATCGATGGAGTATCTGGGTGGATATAAACTAACTTCGTATTTGGTTCATAACATACACATCTTGTTTCCGACAATATGTTCTCCGTATTTCCAAAACTACTTAGATCATCGTTTTTTTTCAGAACGATTAATTCGTTACCGTGATTGGGTTTTTTCAAACTTTCAACGACATTTGGTTGATCAGACCGATTATTCGTTGAAGTTTTTTCTAAATTAGGAAGGTTTCTTGATGCTTTAGCCTGGGCCCTGGTTAAAACAGCAAGTACGTTCCGATTCATTTCATTTAATTCCGTTGAAGTTATTCGAGACAACGCGTCTGCTGGTCCGTTCATTGAACCTTTAACATATTCAATATGATATTGATATTCTTGTAGACACAAACGAAATTTTGTAAGACGACTAGAAGGATCTGAATGGTTAAAAAGATAAACGAGAGGCCTATGATCAGTACGAATTTTAAAATGTCTACCAAATAAATAAGGACGAAAATATTTTACTGCCCATACTACTGCCGCTAATTCTTTTTCTATAGTAGAGTAGTTGGTTTCGGATTTATTGAAGGGTCGACTGGCAAATGCCACTGGCTTATTATTTTTGTTAGAAAGGACTGCACCAGCTCATGTTCCACTTGCATCAGTTTGCAAAATAAATTCGTTGTCATCTGAGAAATCGGGGTAATCCAGCACTGGCGCCGTAGAAAGAGCGATTTTCAATTTTTCGAAAGCACTTTGACATTCTTCTGACCAATGAAATTCAGAATATTTTCTGCATAACTTATTCAGAGGATTAGCTATTTCTGCAAAATTTCGTATGAATTTTCTGTAATAATTAGCAAAGGCAATGAATCTTTTGACTTCGTCAGTGTTTTTTGGGACTGGGTATAACTTAAGAACTTTGGTTTTATCAGGATCGGGTGATAGACCTTCAGAAGATATAATATGACCTAAATATAAAATTTGTTTTCTGAGGAATTCGCATTTAGAAGGGTTTAATTTCAGATTAACCTCTCTGAGTCTGGAAAACACTTTCAGCAAATTCTGATTATGTTGTTCTAAATTTCTACCAAAAACAATCAAGTCGTCGAGATAACAAAAACATTTTTCGTAATTTAATCCTGTCATTGCAATTGAAATTAGCCGTGAAAACGCACTGCAGGATATTTTCAATCCCATAGGTAGTCTTTTCATTTGATACTGATTTTTATGAGTAGAGAATGCTGTGTACGGTCTGCTGTCAGCTGCTAGCTCTACCTGGTAATAACCTTGACTTAAGTCTAAGTGAGAAAAGTATACGGCTCCGGTAAGCGAATCGAAAATGTCTACTATGTTAGGAAGGGGGAATTTGTCATCTTGAATTTTTTCGTTTAATGATCTGAAGTCGATTACAAGCCTCCATTTCTTATTGCCATTTTTATCAGCTTTCTTTGGGACTAATAAAATTGGAGAGGACCATTCACTCTGGGCCTCCTCTATAACATCATTTTTTATCATATCTTCAATTTGCTTATCTACCTCCTGTTTTTGCGAATGAGGAATACGGTACGGTTTTCTATATACTGGTGCTTCATTCGGTTTCAAGGTGATAGTTTGTTTGAAAACTGTAGTTGTGGTTAATTTATCGTTTGGAAGATGGAAAATATCACTGAATTTAGCACATAGCTCTTCGATAGACAATTGTTCTTCCTTATTCAAACCGTTCACGTTTATCAATGAAAATAATTCTTTGACTCTAGTTGGTGAAATTCCAGTAATTTTGCTAAATGAACATATTTGATATTTGTCGAGATTATGAATTTCTGGTACACAATTCTTGAGAGTTACTTCGGTTTCTCTTGTATTAAGGATTTTGACAGGTATGACATTATGCTTTGGTTTCACCACGGTTCCTGCTAGGAAAACGCCTTCACATATTTCCTGAGGGATTACAACACATTCTTTTTCTGTATTTATTGATAAGTACTCAATGATTTCGCATCTAGATGGAATTGTCAGCACCGAATCATTTTTAGAGTTTAGAGAAACCTCCACCATCTTATGGCGATTATTTAGAATTAACGTGTTCTCTTCAAAATTTATTATACCTTTATATTTTTGCAAAAAATTTTGACCTATAATACCATTGTAATTACAAGGGATATCTCGAAATACATAAAATAATTGTTCGAAAGTAACACCGTTGGTATGCAATTCTAATGAGATATTCCCGATAGCTGTTATATTTCCACAAATACCGTTCACGGTAAGATTATCTTTGCGTATCAAGGATTTGTCTCTAATAGAATCCAATTTGATTGCACAGAGTGAAGCTCCGCTGTCTATTAAAAATTTAAATTTTTCTGATTCCACTGAAAACTCTACATTATTCAAACCCAAACAAGCGAATATAGAATCAGTTATCGGAGTCAAGAAAAAACTTCAGATTGTTTGAATTTTTCTGTGCGATTTCGTTATCTTTGCCATTCAAATAAAAGACTCTGTTTTCTTGTGAATGATGACTCGATTGTCTCCCTCGAGTATTGAATGTTCTCTGTGTTTGACCACGAGAGCGTCCTGCAAAATTTCGAGTACTATCATTCGATGGCGCATGACCGACAAATTTATCTGGTTTATGATTGTTGTTATATCTCAAATTATTACCACAAAATCTAGGTGATGGGCCTCTGGATCTGCCACTGCCTCTATATTGCCATTTTCTACCTCTCTGTACTTGAAAATGATTTATCGATTGAATATTTTCCGATGTAGAAGCAGAAGCTTCGTCTAGTGCAGCACGGATGGCATCTTTAAGAGACGAAAAATCTCGTGCTGAAATAATTGTACTTAATCGTCTATTATTCAATCCGTCCGCAAATTGCTTTATAGCATTCCGCTCATTAATAGGTTTCAAAACCGAATATGCATTGTCATCACCTTTGGCCTGTGAAATTGTCAAATCAACAAAAAGTTCTTCTAGAGATTTACCGAAGGATTCAATCGACCTATTTCCTTGACGTGAATTTATTAATTTAGTTTGGAGAGTAGTATCCGATTTAATCGTGAGGAGATGTTTTTTCATATCATCCACTAACGAAGATGTTGAAGCATATTCCTTATTTAAACGAAGTTTAGCACTTGGAGATAATCTAGTTTTCAATACAAATTTTATAAGATGCTGCTTTTGATCTGTTTTAAGCATTGAATCATAGAATTCCGTAGCATCTATCAATTGTTTAGTCGTATCTTCGCTATCATTGAGCATAGGTAGCAAAGATGAAGCAGTTTTCAAATCGAAAGACTCCATTTCTATCAAACTTGGGCTCTCCTTGATCTGTACATTTAATATTGAACTATATGTATCCCGTATTTCGGAGGAAAATTGCTGAATTGCGCTCAATATATCGGTAGGAACGTCTGCACAATGTTTCTGAATTTCCTTAAAATCATCCTCAAATTGTTCATAGATAATTTTGGCTTCTTTAATTTTAATATCGAGAATCTTCTTTTTTCGCCTTTCAGGGCCAATTTTCCTCAGGTATACTTTTATAGATTTCAGGGATTCCAAAATTTCATTTAAATTATTAACTGCCATACATCTAGTTAAAAAAAAAATTAGGTAAAACTATTATTCCCGAAAACAAAAGATTCAATTAAAGTCATTAGTATCGTTTTGTAGTCTGCTTACCACTACACTACACTAGGCGCTGCTGATTGGTGCCAACATCTGGCTTCTGGTCACCTCTTTCCTAATCTTCTTTTCCAGTCTCTTTCTGCACATACTGAAAATGTACGAGCTGGCCACCGCTATCACCAGGATTAAGATTATCACCTCGCACACTTCTCGCGTAGAAATTTTTTCTTGTTCGTTAGTTTGGCCGCCACTATTGCCTGCCTGTGCGATTATAATTTCTTCCTTTTCCTGCCTTGACTGGCTTGACCCCATTTTCACTTCTCTTCCTATTCACACTCACACCAATTGTTCGAAAATTTCCCAGGCTTCGCCATCAGGATCGCCATGTAGTAACTTGGGTCATTGGTAAGGGTTCCCAATAAGAATACCTTCCTCTTAACTATTTATTAGCCTACATCTACTCACTACTAACTATGTCAATTCACAATAGAGTACGTTGTACTTCTGTATCTGTGTCACCTGTTACGATATATTTATGAACATTGGGAAAGGTGCTGCATCCGCAATATTAGTAATCGTCTATTTTATATTTCAACATTAGATGCACTACAGTTTTGAAAGTATGTAATCTTCGAGAAAATCGCTGTTAAATCATTTAAAACTCAATAACAACTTGAATCGAACCAATAAAAATCACTATGAGACATTTCGTTAATCTGGTCGTCTTTTTTTTGGAGTTTCGTTCTTTGCATTTGCTTTATAAATGTTCTTATTTCGAAATGGAGTCAGTTTATCAACGGCTCCGATTTGAAACGAGTTTTCTGAAAATGCCAACACGTAAATTAACAAACGCTGAGGCTAATCGGGCTATCTGAATGATACAGGGTGGCCTAACTCAGGTTGTTGTAGCGGAAAAGCTCCAAGTCAGCCAAAGTGTGATATCTCGACTTTGGAATAGGTTCAGGGAGACAGGTTCCGTGTTCGGAAGACCAAGGCTTGGTAGGTGAAGAAAAACAACACCTGCTCAGGATCGTTTCATCACCGTTTCGGCAAGAAAGGAAGCCTACATCTACAGAATACTCTTCAAAATGTAGATGGGGTCCAAGTTTCCATCGAAACCATCAGACGACGTTTGAGAAAGGTAAGTCTAGGTTCTAGACGTCCATTGAGAGGAGTTCCATTAACACGTCATTAAGCGTCAAAGACTGGAATGGGCAAGGCAACATATCAATTGGAACGATCAATGGCGTAGTGTCCTTTCACTGATGAATCCAGATATGGAAGATTTTCAGATTCTCGAAGAATAAGGGTATGGTCAATCCCACGCATACTCCGTAATCGTCGCAATGTCCAAGAAGTCCATCCATTCCGAGAGGGTAGTGTTATGGTATGGGCCGGGATATGCTTCAACGGGCGCACAGATCTACACATTTGTCCTGGGAATATGACTGCCTAACACTATAGGGAGCATGTCATTGACAATGTTTTGCCAAATTTTCACGCTGCTATTGGTGAAAATCTTCAATTTCTAGACGATAACGCTAGACCGCACCGTGCAGCCATAGTTGAGAATACGCGAAAGGAACTTGGTATTCCACATTTACCAATACCTCCGCACTCACCAGATTTGAATTGCATAGAACATGCATGGGATGTGCTCCAAAGAAGATTAGATAATCATCAACCTACCCTAGAATCCTTAAATGATCTGAGAGAGCTTGTACCCTGTTTATAGAACCAAATTCCTTAAGAAATGTTCAACAACCTCGTGTGTAAAATGCAAAGAAGATGTCGAGCTGTTATTGATGCCCGTGGGGGCCGCACATTGTATTGATTGTCTCAAAATGCTTGAATTCTCCGGGAATGAAATTTTGTTATTTTACTCGATTTTTCTTAACCACCCTGTATACGTTGCAGACCTACAGGCTAAAATTAATTTTATTTCCTGCAACTTGAAATCATATCAATATAAATTTTCATCACAAAATCTCATTCAAACAATATTTTTTTGCAATTTACGTCAATATCCCTAACTCATGTGGAGCAGTTTATAAAAAAACAAACCTTATGACAAAGATGTAGCAAAACTTTCAAGGTCAACTGGATTTTGTCCTCTTCGGTGTAATTCCAAAATTCTTGCGTTTCTGGAAACTTGACGTTGAACACCTTATTGATAGACCATAAAGTGTTAATTCTTGGATAGTCGTTGAGACGTTTCTTTAATTCACTTTGTCTCTCTTCTATTGACGAAGTGTTCAGGTCGTTGTCGAATGTTATGGAGAAGAATTTTCGGACGAAGTAGTAAGGGATCTGGAACATCAACCGAATTCAAATTGTTTAAATAAACTAGTACTAGTTTTTTTTTGTTAGAACATGTTTTTTTATGATGAGATTTAGTATATATGAATTGTACTGCTATAGAGTATAGCTCAACATCGAATATGACCACAGAATGTCAGTATTCCATTACTTGATAAGTCATATTCAAACTACAACACCTAAATCAATTTCAAGCATGTATAATGACCGCAGTTATTATTTCGTCTGTTCCTCAGCTTTTACCCTTTAGGAATACCCACGAAAAACCAACTTGAGCTTGAGAACAATCCTAGATACGTGAGCATGTTGACGGAATTTCGAAAACATGGAGAATGAAATCTATCTGTGAGTCACATTTTTTGAAAAATCGATTTTTATTCATATTTTTGAGTTTTTCTCGTACCTGAAACCTTAATAAATCGATTCCTTTGACCGAAAAACTCCTAATTTGTAATTTTCATGAAAATATCATTGGAGCTGAGATACTGATTATATACAGATAAAGAAAATCTTCATGGAAACATAGGAATGTGAATGTTAAATTCGAATGAGCTCCGAGTCTAGTAGAACAGTGGAAGAATCGAAATCTCATTGCGATTCGATAACCAATAAGGGACAGAACAGTTGGAATGGCAAATCACGTCCACTCCATCGAGTACAGCTCTATGGTCACCTGATTGACTGCTCGCGTCTTCTATGTATTAATCAGCTGACAGATCACCTCATGTTCATTAATTGCATTAATTAATCGTCCCCTTTTGTAATCCAGCTCTGCCTATGAATAGACCTCTTCTTGTACTAATCTTGTAAATTAGAATTTTCAAAAAGTCACCTCGCATAATCACTGTTCATCTCGTTAATTTCTTGAAGTAAGTAATCAAAAAGGTAGGTGAATTCTTAGAATCATTAATTGTTGCAGTTTCCATGTTATTTTTCTGCCTTTTATAAAGTTTGAAAATTTTTCTAAGTTTCAGATCATGAAAATCTATAAAAATAATCTCTCGCTTTATTCAAATGAAACTTCTATTGCGTTGAACTAAAGTATTTGAATCCTCTAAGATATATATTTTGATATATTTTGCAGTTCCATAGATTTTCAGATATCTCTAGACTCCAAGAATGAACATTTTTCATGTCTTTCTCTAGTAATAAATACTGATTTATTATATTCTCATGTGCATCCCATTCTCTTAATCAATTCATCTCATTTCTCAACTATTGACTTCTCATAACACTTGCTAATTATTGTTCTCGAGTTTCAGATGAATGAAAATCCTCAAACGCAAAGGTGAATCATGGAATCAGTCTTCTCTCTCAATAAAACCAAGTGAACTTCTCTGAAGCATTTGAACGATCAAGTATTTTAAACATTGAACCTGATTGACAGTCCCAGTCCCTGCTTCATCTTGAGCGATCTCCTCTAATATTGGTAAAATCATTCAACTGGTATTGTTCTGTCGTCAAGAACGGGTCAGTAAAATCTTTTAAAAAAGAGTCCCTGGGTCTTAAATATATTTTTACTTGTGAACTGACAAATTATTCTACTCTACCATCAATTATGACATAAACTAACTTGAAATAAATTTCGAATTGCTGTCATCGGTGTCGGGATTTAAAATTATATGTGCAATTTTTCACAACATCCTCCCCCCCGATGACAGCAATATTAACTACTGGTCTTCTTAAAAACTCTCGGCTTGTCCTATTTTCTGCTGATCCGATTTGTCCGTCAATTCCTGGAAACACCTGCAGAATTCTACCAGTTTGCCAAGAATTGCGTGTTGAATCTTCGTCACATATAATAACAGGGTAATCGATTTTGAGTGGTCTTGTATTTTGAGTTTTGTTGATGGCAACCTTCGGAGCAAGCTCCCCTTTCTGCCATGCCAACTCTTCCTCGAGTGTTGCTACCTTCTTTTGTAGCTTCTCTTTGATCCTATTGTGACTCTTCTCGTTTCTTGCAGAGGATGTTGTCTTTTTCGTTTTCAAAGGCTGTAGTAAGAGATCGGGAATCTCTTCTCTTGTATCCGTTTTCATCTTCAGCAAGGAAGTGCCATTGACGGCTTCTTCTTGACAGGTCATAAGCTGAGACTTCAAAGTGGATACCTGAGGTTGTAACTCGTCAGCGTGCTGTTTCATAGCGTGTACCTGCTGTTCAATAGCTGCTTTGCTGAGAGTCTTCTCTCCGTATTGCGCTTCAATCTCTAGACGTTTCAGTTTTTCTTCGGCCACAGCGTTCTTGAGTGTTCTGAGCTCCTCTTGCATTCTTGCTAAAGCCAAACTATGATTGTCTCTGTCTTTTTTGAGAAGCGATTGGAAGTGAAGAATAGACTCATCTTTCACCGCTACTGTATCCTGTAAAGATTTTATAGATGCCTTCAGTGAAACAACCTCCAGTTTGATCGATTCTGTAGAAGTTCCATCGCCGCTGCCATTCTGCACCAGTTTGTCTTCTATCAGAGTCCTGAACAGACTGAGATGCATCTCGCATTCGTTCAGCTTAGTCTTCAACTGCTGTATAACATCGTCCCTTGTCAACACTGCACGTTTTGTATGGTCTTCAGATTTTTCATAACAGAAGAAACTGCATTCTGTATGTTCGATGGCATCCTTATGTAAAATATGATGATGAAATTTTGTACAATTGTTGATACCACATAAAGTCTTTCTTCTACAGAATTTAATTTGGTGGTGTTCAAAACAAGAGAAACATAACTTCTTATTCGTAATGAGTTCCCATCGACTGTCGACAGACCTTTCCAAAATTTCCTTACAGTTCGAAGTCTCATGATTTTCACAACAAATTTGGCATTTTGGTGTCACTTGTGTAAGCATAGGTCGATGGTTGACATTTCTTGTCTCTCGGTGGTTGAAATTTCTAGTTTCTCTATGGTTAAAATTTTCTTGACGTTTTCTGTCATTTAATTCAGGTTGTAAAAAAATACTTAAAATTCGGGCTTGATTCTGAATCCACGATGCAAAAATGTCTAAGGTTGGCACTCGAATATTCAATCCTGACACATAGATTGCCCAATTGTTCTTCAAGTGTGTTGGAAGTTTATTCAGTAATTCCCTCATCACTTGTGGATTGCTCAAATATATTTCCATGTGGAGATTTCTTGCTGTAGCACTGAAATTTTGAACTTCCGTAGCAAATTTCACAAAACTGATTTGGTCGTTTTCTTTCAGATTTGGTAGAACACGAATTTTTTCGAGGATTGTTTCTATTATAAATTCCGGTCGTCCAAATCTCATCTCCAAAGTTTCCATAATAGAGTGGGCATTTTCGAATGATATTAATAGCGGTCGAACAGCTTCGAGTGCTTCCCCTTTAAGGGATTTCTGAAGTCGAAATATATTTTCTTCGTCACTATAACGATTTTGGGTTCTTTCGAATGTAACTTTAAACATAGGCCAGTCTTCAGATTTTCCATTGAAAAAAGGTAAATCTTGAGAAGAATTATTCGTCTTGGTAATTTTCAGCACTTCAGATAGTTTACCGATTCCTTCTGCTATGGTTTGAGTTAGAAGTGTAATAGTTTCGTCGGGATTTTTTGAATTCGGAATATAATTCTTCTTCTCTTCATTTTCAAGATATTCTCCATCCAACCATTCATTTACTTTTTTCCTTGAGGACATTTCCGATGATAAATCAGATCCAGTGCTTGGTGATTTTGATGCTTTCTTTGACATTATCCGTTCTAATTGAATTTTATTTTCACTCATCCTCTTCTTTAAATCCATTAGATCTCGCTGGTTCTGTGACATCTCTTCCAGTAATTCGGCTTTTGATTTCGAAGAAGCTCGGCTTGTTTTTGTCTTTTGAGATTTATCGTCATTTATAGAGTTGTCTTCTTGGGTTTCAGATGGGCAACGTCTGTCCGATTGCCTTTCATTCGAATTTGGAAAGCGAATTGGAGCTTGACCTTTATTTTTTCTTTGACTTCTCCTTAATTCGCTCATGTTCCCGGGTTTCGGCACCAAATGTTCTGTCGTCAAGAACGGGTCAGTAAAATCTTTTAAAAAAGAGTCCCTGAGTCTTAAATATATTTTTACTTGTGAACTGACAAATTATTCTACTCTACCAACAATTATGACATAAACTAACTTGAAATAAATTTCGAATTGCTGTCATCGGTGTCTGGATTTAAAATTATATGTGCAATTTTTCACAACAGGTATGATCTCCTCATAATAAATAAGAAATTCTCAATTTCATTCATCTGAACCACTTAGCAAGTAAGATCTCAAGCCTTCTGCTTTCTCAAAACCGAAGGATTAGTGGTTTTAATTCATACATAGTACTCTCATGTTATAATCCTCATAATTTTCAATTGTATCCTCTATTTTTCTGATGAACACTACTCCTGCTCACTTAAAGCAGTTTGTGACTGTAACTGCTGTATCAATTGATTAATTAGCCCTCTCTTATAGACCAACGTTATATATTATACATATTGATTTCTCGATCATGATATTCTCACATTTGTAATAACCTCAATGAAGAACAGACTTCAACTACTAAACTAAGTTTTCAATACACGTATCTCCTCTAAGGCCTGAATCTCACTTTTAATACAACTCAACCTACTCTAATGATTCATTATTCAACCTTCTGTTTTTCTGATGGAATATCGAGGCTTTCGCAATCAATTTGGATTGCTCTGTCACTGTAAACGTTGAGTTTGATTTGGAATGAATGGAACTATCTCAAAGTCTAAGTCTGACTTCATCTGATCTCTTTTTGAACTTCTCTAGAATACCTCTGTTTTTAGTTGAATAATGTCACTCTGAGTTTTATAGATGATTTTAATATTTGTATTTTTACTGTATTAACTTCATGGCGGGTGACTTATTCATTTTATGATTGCGAATGATGTCAGTAAATTTTTTTCCACTACCATCTTCAACTCAATTATCTGGATAGAGTCCTAAACAGTAATTTTACAAAACAGAACAACCGTGATTTTGAACAGATTCGATTCAACACTTCGCGTACCATACGTTGTGCTCTACATTCCCACTCAACCGAATTTGTCGGCCCAGCCATTTATTCGATTTCACTTCCCTCTGAGGTTTTGATTCTGCCACTATTCCACCAGAATATTGCCCTCTTCGAATTTACCACAGAAACTTTTATGTTTCCAATTGTGTTTTCTTGTGTTGGGATAAAGTATGGAACCAAGTAAATATCTTTTAAACGAAAAGAACGATATTCATGAAAATTTGCAGGTAAGTGCAATGGAACAAAACGCATCTGATGTACATTTTTTTGATATTAATATACTTCCGGTTTAACCGGAAATGCCATCAACTTCTTTAATTTAAATGGGACACCCTATATATTTTTACAGATTTTGAAAGAGCTTGTTATTTTGAATTCATACATACTGAGTTAGGTGTAAAAAAATTTGTAAAAACGAGGAATATAGCACTTTAACCAACCTCCTTTGAGTTTTTTGCATTAGAGCAAAAAACTATTTAGATAAACTAATTGATGTTGTTTGTATGCATAGTAATAAATAAACAAGTACTCTTTAGTACGTCTTTTGTTCTTCAAGTGTCAAATTTTAATTGACGGAAATAAATTGAACAATTTAGAATGGTTCAATTAAGTGAAAAAGAGCGTATTGAAATTTTAATGATGATCGCTCATGGTGATCGTGTTATAACTCATGAAGAAGTGTGTCATATTTTTAATAATTTGCATCCGTAGAGAAATCCTATATCACGCTCAACAGTAACTAAAACATTACAACGTTTTAATACTACTGGGATGGTAAAAAATTTGCTAAAACCTGGAAGACTTCGGACTGCAACGAACGAAACTGTTAAACAAAATATTGCAATCGATTTAGAAGAATCACCTCAAACTTCCACCACAAATTTGGCACTAAACCATGGTATCAGTCGAAGTTCTGTAGGAAAGATATTAAAAAGTGAAAAGTATCATCCGTATAAGGTACAGTTGGTTCAAGAATTGTCATACGATGATTTTGACCGACGGCTGGAATTTTGCGAACGGCTAATGGACATCTGTAATGTCGACGAAAATTTTGCTTCTAGCATAGCTTTTTCCGATGAGGCAACTTTTTGTTTGAATGGAACAGTTAATCGCCACAACTCAAGTTATTGGTCAAATGAGAATCCTCATTGGATTCATGAAGCACATACCCAGCATCCACAGAAGTTAAATGTTTGGATGGGAATTGTCGAAAATAAGCTTATAGGCCCATTTTTTATCGACGGAAACTTGAATGGTGACAAGTATTTGGATCTTCTAAATAACGAAATTATTCCTGCACTTCAACAGAATGGGCAATCACCACAAAATATTTGGTTTCAACAAGATTGAGCACCTCCCCACTATGATAGACGGGTAAGGGATTTTCTGGATGCGAATTTTCCAAATCGATGGATTGGACGTAGAGGATTCATAGAGTGGCCTGCTCGTTCTCCGGATCTTAGCCCGTTAGATTTTTTTTTGGGGTTATCTAAAATCACGTGTTTACGTTAGACGACCAACAAACTTACAGGAATTGAGACAAAGAATTATTGATGAATGTGAACTAATACGTGGAAAAGTCTTGGAAAGAATGACTCAAGAATTTGTTAATAGGATGGCATATTGTCAGCAAGTAAACGGCGAGCATTTTGAACATTTGAAGTAATTTTGTTTCTCATTATTCTAAAATAATGAAATGTACATCTATTGTACTACTAACAGTGAGTTATTCCTCGTTTTTACAAATTTTTTCACACTAAACTCAGTATGTATGAATTCAAAATAACAAGCTCTTTCAAAATCTGTAAAAATATATAGGGTGTCCCATTTAAATTAAAGAAGTTGATGGCATTTCCGGTTGAAGCGGAAGTATATTATTATCAAAAACATGTACATCAGATGCGTTTTGTTCCATTGCACTTACCTGCAAATTTTCATAAATATCGTTCTTTTCGTTTAAAAAATATTTACTTGGTTCCATACTTTATCCCAACCCTGTATACAGATCAAGAAGATATATTTATTTATATAAATATATGTACAAGAATTGCTCGTTTAAGTATATTAGAATAGATAGATAGATAGATTTAATATCTTGGTTAAAAATTCTTCCAGGTATAAAAAAAAAAATTGTAAATTAATCAAGAAGGCTTACGTCTTCTTCACTGCTGAGCATAGGTATGAAATGAACAGGTATATTGCCAGGGCTCCTCATTATCAACTCGTGGAGTAGTCTAGTTTTTCCTTCTTTCGGATACCCACGAATATAAACCGAATTTATGGTGTTCAGAACGCTCTCGTTATTTTCCAAAAGTTTGAAGAACTTCTTGTATAGATTTTCGCAAAGGGCTATCTCCTTGTCTCGACCTAGGGCAGGTTGATCGAATAATATTGGAGCTGCTGCCAATATCCTGAAACAGAAACGAATTGAAGAACATAACTACTCTTTTATTTGAGATTATAATTATAGGTGTTTATTTCAAAGAGATTTAAGCAGTGTTGTGCTAGGAAGAGAGTGTCTTCATCGCTGATCACCAGTCTGTAAACCCCATCTCAATCCGGAGCCAATTAGTCGAGATATGCAGAATCGAAATTTCCAAAATTTCAAAAATTCCCATAATTTCAAAAATTCCCATTTTGCAGGTGAAAATTTTTTTAATCCGGAAAACTGCGACTTTTTTCTTCTTATCCAATCAAGCGACTTCGAAAACCTACATTTTCATATGAAACTCGAAAATATCTACCCTAGTTTTCGAGGGAAACAATGATGAATTTTTTGCATTTTTCATTTTCGAGTTTACTTTGAAACGCTCTGGTGACAAGGAAATGGCTATAAGTGATACACTCAGTGTTTTTTCTGTTAGTTCCTGACCGGTTTAAAAACCTCCATATCCAAAAAGGCCCATAGAGTCAGGTGATTTCTTCAGAGAATGCAAAATATAGCGTTTTTGGGGGGGTCTACCCCTTTGGATTTTTTCGGCCAAAATTTCGAAATTTTCGATTGCAATTTTTTGGGCTAGGGAGAAAGTGTCCTCATCGCTGATCACCAGTCTGCAAACCCCATCTCAATCCGGAGCCAATTAGTCGAGATATGCAGAATCGAAATTTCCAAAATTTCAAAAATTCTCATTTTACAGGTGAAAATTTTTCAAATCCGGAAAACTTCGACTTTTTTCTTCTTATCCAATCAAGCGACTTCGAAAACCTACATTTTCATATAAAATTCGAAAGTATCTACCCTAGTTTACGAGAGAAACGATGATAAATTTTTTGCATTTTTCATTTTCGAGTTTACTTTGAAACGCTCTGGTGACGAGGAAATGACTATAAGTGATACACTCAGTGTTTTTTCTGTTAGTTCCTGACCGGTTCAAAAACCTCCATATCCAAAAAGGCCCATAGAGTCAGGCGATTTCTTTAGAGAATGCAAAATATAGCGTTTTTGGGGGAGTCTACCCCTTTGGATTTTTTCGGCCAGAATTTCGAAATTTTCGATTGCGATTTTTTCGGCTAGGGAGAAAGTGTCCTCATCGCTGATCACCAGTTTGCAAACCCCATCTCAATCCGGAGCCAATTAGTCGAGATATGCAGAATCGAAATTTCCAAAATTTCAAAAATTCTCATTTTGCAGGTGAAAATTTTTTAAATCCGGAAAACTTCGACTTTTTTCTTCTTATCCAATCAAGCGACTTCGAAAACCTACATTTTCATATAAAATTCGAAAGTATCTACCCTAGTTTACGAGAGAAACGATGATAAATTTTTTGCATTTTTCATTTTCGAGTTTAATTTGAAACGCTCTGGTGACAAGGAAATGACTATAAGTGATACACTCAGTGTTTTTTCTGTTAGTTCCTGACCGGTTTAGAAACCTCCATATCCAAAAAGGCCCATAGAGTCAGGCGATTTCTTTAGAGAATGCAAAATATAGCGTTTTTGGGGGGTCTACCCCTTTGGATTTTTTCGGCCAAAATTTCGAAATTTTCGATTGCGATTTTTTGGGCTAGGGAGAAAGTGTCCTCATTGCTGATCACCAGTCTGCAAACCCCATCTCAATCCGGAGCCAATTAGTCGAGATATGCAGAATCGAAATTTCCAAAATTTCAAAAATTCTCATTTTGCAGGTGAAAATTTTTTAAATCCGAAAAACTGCGACTTTTTTCTTCTTATCCAATCAAGCGACTTCGAAAACCTACATTTTCATATAAAACTCGAAAATATCTACCCTAGTTTTCGAGAGAAACAATGATGAATTTTTTGCATTTTTCATTTTCGAGTTTACTTTGAAGCGCTCTGTTGACAAGGAAATGACTATAAGTGATACACTCAGTGTTTTTTCTGTTAGTTCCTGACCGGTTTGAAAACCTCCATATCCAAAAAGGCCCATAGAGTCAGGCGATTTCCTTAGAGAATGCAAAATATAGCGTTTTTGGGGGGGGTCTACCCCTTTGGATTTTTTCGGCAAAAATTTCGAAATTTTCAATTGCGATTTTTTGGGCTGAGGAGAAAGTTTCCTCATCGCTGATCACCAGTCTGCAAACCCCATCTCAATCCGGAGCCAATTAGTCGAGATATGCAGAATCGAAATTTCCAAAATTTCAAAAATTCCTATTTTGCAGGTTGAAATTTTTGAAATCCAGAAAACTACGACTTTTTTCTTCTTATCCAATCAATCGACTTTGAAAACCTACATTTTCATATTAAACTCGAAAATATCTACCCTAGTTTTCGAGAGAAACAATGATGAATTTTTTGCATTTTTCATTTTCGAGTTTAGTTTGAAACGCTCTGGTGACAAGGAAATGACTATAAGTGATACACTCAGTGTTTTTTCTGTTAGTTCCCGACCGGTTTGAAAACCTCCATATCTAAAAAGGCCCTTACAGTCAGGCGATTTCCTTAGAGAATGCAAAATATAGCGTTTTTGATGGGTCTACCCCTTTGGATTTTTTCGGCCAAAATTTCGAAATTTTCGATTGCGATTTTTTGGGCTAGGGAGAAAGTGTCCTCATCGCTGATCACCACTCTGCAAACCCCATCTCAATCCGGAGCCAATTAGTCGAGATATGCAGAATCGAAATTTCCAAAATTTCAAAAATTCCTATTTTGCAGGTGGAAATTTTTGAAATCCGGAAAACTACGACTTTTTTCTTCTTATCCAATCAAGCGACTTCGAAAACCTACATTTTCATATAAAACTCGAAAATATCTACCCTAGTTTTCGAGAGAAACAATGATGAATTTTTTGCATTTTTCATTTTCGAGTTTACTTTGAAACGCTCTGGTGACAAGGAAATGACTATAAGTGATACACTCAGTGTTTTTTCTGTTAGTTCCTGACCGGTTTAAAAACCTCCATATCCAAAAAGGCCCATAGAGTCAGGCGATTTCTTTAGAGAATGCAAAATATAGCGTTTTTGGGGGGTCTACCCCTTTGGATTTTTTCGGCCAAAATTTCGAAATTTTCGATTGCGATTTTTTGGGCTAGGGAGAAAGTGTCCTCATTGCTGATCACCAGTCTGCAAACCCCGTCTCAATCCGGAGCCAATTAGTCGAGATATGCAGAATCGAAATTTACAAAATTTCAAAAATTCCTATTTTGCAGGTGGAAATTTTTGAAATCCGGAAAACTACGACTTTTTTCTTCTTATCCAATCAAGCGACTTTGAAAACCTACATTTTCATATAAAACTCGAAAATATCTACCCTAGTTTTCGAGAGAAACAATGATGAATTTTTTGCATTTTTCATTTTCGAGTTTACTTTGAAACGCGCTGGTGACAAGGAAATGACTATAAGTGATACACTCAAAGTTTTTTCTGTTAGTTCCTGACCGGTTTAAAAACCTCCATATCCAAAAAGGCCCATAGAGTCAGGCGATTTCTTTAGAGAATGCAAAATATAGCGTTTTTGGGGGGTCTACCCCTTTGGATTTTTTCGGCCAGAATTTCGAAATTTTCGATTGCGATTTTTTAGGCTAGGGAGAAAGTGTCCTCATCGCTGAACACCAGTCTGCAAACCCCATCTCAATCCGAAGCCAATTAGTCGAGATATGCAGAATCGAAATTTCCAAAATTTCAAAAATTCTCATTTTGCAGGTGAAAATTTTTTAAATCCGGAAAACTGCGACTTTTTTCTTCTTATCCAATCAAGCGACTTCGAAAACCTACATTTTCATATAAAACTCGAAAATTTCTACCCTAGTTTTCGGGAGAAACGATGATGAATTTTTTGCATTTTTCATTTTCGAGTTTACTTTGAAACGCTCTGGTGACAAGGAAATGACTATAAGTGATACACTCAGTGTTTTTTCTGTTAGTTCCTGACCGGTTTAAAAACCTCCATATCCAAAAAGGCCCATAGAGTCAGGCGATTTCTTTAGAGAATGCAAAACATAGCGTTTTTGGGGGGGTCTACCCCTTTGGATTTTTTCGGCCAGAATTTCGAAATTTTCGATTGCGATTTTTTGGGCTAGGGAGAAAGTGTTCTCATCGCTGATCACCAGTCTGCAAACCCCATCTCAATCCGGAGCCAATTAGTCGAGATATGCAGAATCGAAACTTCCAAAATTTCAAAAATTCTCATTTTGCAGGTGAAAATTGTTTGAATCCGGAAAACTGCGACTTTTTTCTCCTTATCCAATCAAGCGACTTCGAAAACCTACACTTTCATATAAAACTCGAAAATATCTACTCTAGTTTTCGAGAGAAACAATGATGAATTTTTTGCATTTTTCATTTTCGAGTTTACTTTGAAACGCTCTGGTGACAAGGAAATGACTATAAGTGATACACTCACTGTTTTTTCTGTTAGTTCCTGACCGGTTTGAAAACCTCCATATCCAAAAAGTCCCATAGAGTCAGGCGATTTCTTTAGAGAATGCAAAATATAGCGTTTTTGGGGTGGTCTACCCCTTTGAATTTTTTCGGCCAAAATTTCGAAATTTTCGATTGCGATTTTTTGGGCTAGGGAGAAAGTGTCCTCATCGCTGATCACTAGTCTGCAAACCCCATCTCAATCCGGAGCCAATTAGTCGAGATATGCAGAATCGAAATTTCCAAAATTTCAAAAATTCTCATTTTGCAGGTGAAAATTTTTTAAATCCGGAAAACTGCGACTGTTTTCTTCTTATCCAATCAAGCGACTTCGAAAACCTACATTTTCATATAAAACTTGAAAATATTTACCCTAGTTTTCGAGAGAAACGATGATAAATTTTTTGCATTTTTCATTTTCGAGTTTATTTTGAAACGCTCTGGTGACAAGAAAATGACTATAAGTGATACACTCAGTGTTTTTTCTGTTAGTTCCTGACCGGTTTAAAAACCTCCATATCCAAAAAGGCCCATAGAGTCAGGCGATTTCTTTAGAGAATGCAAAATATAGCGTTTTTGGGGTGGTCTACCCCTTTGGATTTTTTCGGCCAAAATTTTGAAATTTTCGATTGCGATTTCTTGGGCTAGGGAGAAAGTGTCCTCATCGCTGATCACCAGTCTGCAAACCCCATCTCAATCCGGAGCCAATTAGTCGAGATATGCAGAATCGAAATTTCCAAAATTTTAAAAATTCTCATTTTGCAGGTGAAAATTTTTTAAATCCGGAAAACTGCGACTTTTTTCTTCTTATCCAATCAAGCGACTTCGAAAACCTACATTTTCATATAAAACTCGAAAATATCTACCCTAGTTTTCGAGAGAAACGATGATAAATTTTTTGCATTTTTCATTTTCGAGTTTACTTTGAAACGCTCTGGTGACAAGGAAATGACTATAAGTGATACACTCAGTGTTTCTTCTGTTAGTTCCTGACCAGTTTAAAAACCTCCATATCCAAAAAGGCCCATAGAGTTAGGCGATTTCTTTAGAGAATGCAAAATATAGCGTTTTTGGGGGGGTCTACCCCTTTGGATTTTTTCGGCCAAAATTTCGAAATTTTCGATTGCGATTTTTTGGGCTAGGGAGAAAGTGTCCTCATCGCTGATCACCAGTCTGCAAACCGCATCTCAATCCGGAGCCAATTAGTCGAGATATGCAGAATCGAAATTTCCAAAATTTCAAAAATTCTCATTTTGCAGGTGAAAAATTTTCAAATCCGAAAAACTGCGACTTTTTCTTCTTATCCAATCAAGCGACTTCGAAAACCTACATTTTCATATAAAACTCGAAAATATCTACCCTAGTTTTCGAGAGAAACAATGATGAATTTTTTGCATTTTTCATTTTCGAGTTTACTTTGAAACGCTCTGGTGACAAGGAAACGACTATATGTGATACACTCAGTGTTTTTTCTGTTAGTTCCTGACCGGTTTAAAAACCTCCATATCCAAAAAGGCAAATAGGGTCAGGCGATTTCTTTAGAGAATGCAAAATATAGCGTTTTTGGGGGGGTCTACCCCTTTGGATTTTTTCGGCCAGAATTTCGAAATTTTCGATTGCGATTTTTTGGGCTAGGGAGAAAGTGTCCTCATCGCTGATCACCAGTCTGCAAACCCCATCTCAATCCGGAGCCAATTAGTCGAGATATGCAGAATCGTAATTTCCAAAATTACAAACATTCTCATTTTGCAGGTGAAAATTTTTTAAATCCCAAAAACTGCGACTTTCTTCTTCTTATCCAATCAAGCGACTTCGAAAACCTACATTTTCATATAAAACTCGAAAATATCTACCCTAGTTTTCGAGAGAAACAATGATGAATTTTTTGCATTTTTCATTTTCGAGTTTATTTTGAAACGCTCTGGTGACAAGGAAACGACTATAAGTGATACACTCAGTGTTTTTTCTGTTAGTTCCTGACCGGTTTAAAAACCTCCATATCCAAAAAGGCAGATAGGGTCAGGCGATTTCTTTAGAGAATGCAAAATATAGCGTTTTTGGGGGGTCTACCCCTTTGGATTTTTTCGGCCAGAATTTCGAAATTTTCAATTGCGATTTTTTGGGCTAGGGAGAAAGTGTCCTCATCGCTGATCACCAGTCTGCAAACCCCATCTCAATCCGGAGCCAATTAGTCGAGATATGCAGAATCGTAATTTCCAAAATTACAAACATTCTCATTTTGCAGGTGAAAATTTTTTAAATCCCAAAAACTGCGACTTTCTTCTTCTTATCCAATCAAGCGACTTCGAAAACCTACATTTTCATATAAAACTCGAAAATATCTACCCTAGTTTTCGAGAGAAACAATGATGAATTTTTTGCATTGTTCATTTTCGAGTTTACTTTGAAACGCTCTGGTGACAAGGAAACGACTTAAAGTGATACACTCAGTGTTTTTTCTGTTAGTTCCTGACCGGTTTAAAAACCTCCATATCCAAAAAGGCAAATAGAGTCAGGCGATTTCTTTAGAGAATGCAAAATATAGCGTTTTTGGGGGGGTCTACCCCTTTGGATTTTTTCATCCAGACTTTCGAAATTTTCGATTGCGATTTTTTGGGCTAGGGAAAAAGTGTCCTCATCGCTGATCACCAGTCTGCAAACCCCATCTCAATCCGGAGCCAATTAGTCGAGATATGCAGAATCGAAATTTCCAAAATTTCAAAAATTCTCATTTTGCAAGTGAAAATTTTTCAAATCCGGAAAACTGCGACTTTTTCCTTCTTATCCAAACAATCGACTTCGAAAACCTACATTTTCATATAAAACTCGAAAATATTTACCCTAGCTTTCGAGAGAAACGATGATAAATTTTTTGCATTTTTCATTTTCGAGTTTATTTTGAAACGCTCTGGTGACAAGGAAATGACTATAAGTGATACACTCAGTGTTTTTTCTGTTAGTTCCTGACCGGTTCAAAAACCTCCATATCCAAAAAGGCAAATAGAGTCAGGCGATTTCTTTAGAGAATGCAAAATATAGCGTTTTTGGGGGGGTCTACCCCTTTGGATTTTTTCGGCCAAAATTTTGAAATTTTCGATTGCGATTTCTTGGGCTAGGGAGAAAGTGTCCTCATCGCTGATCACCAGTCTGCAAACCCCATCTCAATCCGGAGCCAATTAGTCGAGATATGCAGAATCGAAATTTCCAAAATTTCGAAAATTCTCATTTTGCAGGTGAAAATTTTTTAAATCCCAAAAACTGCGACTTTTTTCTTCTTATCCAATCAAGCGACTTCGAAAACCTACATTTTCATATAAAATTCGAAAATATCCACCCTAGTTTTCGATAGAAACAATGATGAATTTTTTGCATTTTTCATTTTCGAGTTTACTTTGAAACGCTCTGGTGACAAGGAAATGACTATAAGTGATACACTCAGTGTTTTTTCTGTTAGTTCCTGACCGGTTTAAAAACCTCCATATCCAAAAAGGCAAATAGAGTCAGGCGATTTCTTTAGAGAATGCAAAATATAGCGTTTTTTGGGGGGTCTACCCCTTTGGATTTTTTCGGCAAGAATTTCGAAATTTTCGATTGCAATTTTTTGGGCTAGGGAGAAAGTGTCCTCATCGCTGATCACCAGTCTGCAAACCCCATCTCAATCCGGAGCCAATTAGTCGAGATATGCAGAATCGAAATTTCCAAAATTTCAAAAATTCTCATTTTGCAGGTGAAAATTTTTTAAATCCGGAAAACTGCGACTTTTTTCTTCTTATCCAATCAAGCGACTTCGAAAACCTACATTTTCATATAAAACCCGAAAATATCTATCCTTGTTTTCGAGAGAAACAATGATGAATTGTTTGCATTTTTCATTTTCGAGTTTACTTTGAAACGCTCTGGTGACAAGGAAATGACTATAAGTGATACACTCAGTGTTTTTTCTGTTAGTTCCTGACCGGTTCAAAAACCTCCATATTCAAAAAGGCCCATAGAGTCAGGTGATTTCTTTAGAGAATGCAAAATATAGCGTTTTTGGGGGGGTCTACCCCTTTGGATTTTTTCGGCCAAAATTTCGAAATTTTCGATTGCGATTTTTTGGGCTAGGGAGAAAGTGTCCTCATCGCTGATCACCAGTCTGCAAACCCCATCTCAATCCGGAGCCAATTAGTCGAGATATGCAGAATCGAAATTTCCAAAATTTCGAAAATTCTCATTTTGCAGGTGAAAATTTTTTAAATCCCAAAAACTGCGACTTTCTTCTTCTTATCTGATCAAGCGACTTCGAAAACCTACATTTTCATATAAAACCCGAAAATATCTACCCTAGTTTTCGAGAGAAACAATGATGAATTTTTTTGCATTTTTATTTTCGAGTTTACTTTGAAACGCTCTGGTGACAAGGAAATGACTATAAGTGATACACTCAGTGTTTTTTCTGTTAGTTCCTGGCCGGTTTAAAAACCTCCATATCCAAAAAGGCCCATAGAGTCAGGTGATTTCTTTAGAGAATGCAAAATATAGCGTTTTTGGGGGGTCTACCCCTTTGGATTTTTTCGGCCAAAATTTCGAAATTTTCGATTGCGATTTTTTGGGCTAGGGAGAAAGTGTCCTCATCGCTGATCACCAGTCCGAAAACCCCATCTCAATCCGGAGCCAATTAGTCGAGATATGCAGAATCGAAATTTCCAAAATTTCAAAAATTCTCATTTTGCAGGTGAAAAATTTTTAAATCCGGAAAACTGCGACTTTTTTCTTCTTATCCAATCAAGCGACTCCGAAAACCTACATTTTCATATAAAACTCGAAAATATCTACCCTAGTTTTCGAGAGAAACAATGATGAATTTTTTGCATTTTTCATTTTCGAGTTTATTTTGAAACGCTCTGGTGACAAGGAAATGACTATAAGTGATACACTCAGTGTTTTTTTCTGTAAGTTCCTGACCGGTTTAAAAACCTCCATATCCAAAAAGGCCCATAGAGTCAGGCGATTTCTTTAGATAATGCAGAATATAGCGTTTTTGGGGGTCTACCCCTTTAAATTTTTTCGGCCAAAATTTCGAAATTTTCGATTGCGATTTTTTGGGCTAGGGAGAAAGTGTCCTCATCGCTGATCACCAGTCTGCAAACCCCATCTCAATCCGGAGCCAATTAGTCGAGATATGCAGAATCGAAATTTCCAAAATTTCAAAAATTCTCATTTTGCAGGTGAAAATTTTTTAAATCCGGGAAAAAGCGACTTTTTTCTTCTAATCGAATCAAGCGACTTCGAAAACCTACATTTTCATATAAAACTCGACAATATCTACCCTAGTTTTCGAGAGAAACGATGATGAATTTTTTGCATTTTTCATTTTCGAGGTTACTTTGAAACGCTCTGGTGACGAGGAAATGACTATAAGTGATACACTCAGTGTTTCTTCTGTTAGTTCCTGATCAGTTTAAAAACCTCCATATCCAAAAAGGCCCATAAAGTCATGCGGTTTCTTTAGAGAATGTAAAATATAGCGTTTTTGGGGGGTCTACCACTTTGGATTTTTTCGGCCAAAATTTCGAAATTTTCGATTGCGATTTTTTGGGCTAGGGAGAGAGTGTTCTCATCGCTGATCACCAGTCTGCAAACTCCATCTCAATCCGGAGCCAATTAGTCGAGATATGCAGAATCGAAATTTCCAAAATTTCAAAAATTCTCATTTTGCAGGTGAAAAATTTTTAAATTCGAAAAACTGCGACTTTTTTCTTCTTATCCAATCAAGCGACTTCGAAAACCAACATTTTCATATAAAATTCGAAAATATCCACCCTAGTTTTCGAGAGAAACAATGATGAATTTTTTGCATTTTTCATTTTCGAGTTTACTTTGAAACGCTCTGGTGACAAGGAAATGACTATAAGTGATACACTCAGTGTTTTTTCTGTTAGTTCCTGATCAGTTTAAAAACCTCCATATCCAAAAAGGCCCATAGAGTCAGGCGATTTCTTTAGAGAATGCAAAATATAGCGTTTTTGGGGGGTCTACCCCTTTGGATTTTTTCGGCCAAAATTTCGAAATTTTCAATTGCGATTTTTTGGGCTAGGGAGAAAGTGTCCTCATCGCTGATCACCAGTCTGCAAACCCCATCTCAATCCGGAGCCAATTAGTCGAGATATGCAGAATCGTAATTTCCAAAATTACAAACATTCTCATTTTGCAGGTGAAAATTTTTTAAATCCCAAAAACTGCGACTTTCTTCTTCTTATCCAATCAAGCGACTTCGGAAACCTACATTTTCATATAAAACTCGAAAATATCTACCCTAGTTTTCGAGAGAAACAATGATGAATTTTTTTGCATTTTTCATTTTCGAGTTTACTTTGAAACGCTCTGGTGACAAGGAAATGACTATAAGTGATACACTCAGTGTTTTTTCTAATAGTTCCTGACCGATTTAAAAACCTCCATATCCAAAAAGGGAAATAGAGTCAGGCGATTTCTTTAGAGAATGCAAAATATAGCGTTTTGGGGGGGTCTACCCCTTTGGATTTTTTCGGCCACAATTTCGAAATTTTCGATTGCGATTTTTTGGGCTAGGGAGAAAGTGTCCTCATCGCTGATCACCAGTCTGCAAACCCCATCTCAATCCGGAGCCAATTAGTCGAGATATGCAGAATCGAAATTTCCAAAATTTCAAAAATTCTCATTTTGCAGGTGAAAAATTTTTAAATTCGAAAAACTGCGACTTTTTTCTTCTTATCCAATCAAGCGACTTCGAAAAACCAACATTTTCATATGAAATTCGAAAATATCCACCCTAGTTTTCGAGAGAAACAATGATGAATTTTTTGCATTTTTCATTTTCGAGTTTACTTTGAAACGCTCTGGTGACAAGGAAATGACTATAAGTGATACACTCAGTGTTTTTTCTGTTAGTTCCTGACCGGTTTAAAAACCTCCATATCCAAAAAGGCCCATAGAGTCAGGTGATTTCTTTAGAGAATGCAAAATATAGCGTTTTTTGGGGGGTCTACCCCTTTGGATTTTTTGGGCCAGAATTTCGAAATTTTCGATTGCGATTTTTTGGGCTAGGGAGAAAGTGTCGTCATCGCTGATCACCAGTCTGCAAACCCCATCTCAATCCGGAGCCAATTAGTCGAGATATGCAGAATCGTAATTTCCGAAATTTCAAAAATTCTCATTTTGCAGGTGAAAATTTTTTAAATCCGGAAAACTGCGACTTTTTTCTTCTTATCCAATCAAGCGACTTCGAGAACCTACATTTTCATATAAAACTCGAAAATATCTACCCTAGTTTTCGAGAGAAACGATGATGAATTTTTTGCATTTTTCATTTTCGAGTTTACTTTGAAACGCTCTGGTGACGAGGAAATGACTATAAGTGATACACTCAGTGTTTCTTCTGTTAGTTCCTGACCAGTTTTAAAAACCTCCATATCCAAAAAGGCCCATAGAGTCAGGCGATTTCTTTAGAGAATGCAAAATATAGCGTTTTTGGGGGGGTCTACCCCTTTGGATTTTTTCGGCCAAAATTTCGAAATTTTCGATTGCGTTTTTTGGGCTAGCGAGAAAGTGTCCTCATCGCTGATCACCAGTCTGCAAACCCCATCTCAATCCGGAGCCAATTAGTCGAGATATGCAGAATCGAAATTTCCAAAATTTTAAAAATTCTCATTTTGCAGGTGAAAATTTTTTAAATCCGGAAACTGCGACTTTTTTCTTCTTATCCAATCAAGCGACTTCGAAAACCTACATTTTCATATAAAACTCGAAAATATCTACCCTAGTTTTCGAGAGAAACAATGATGAATTTCTTGCATTTTTCATTTTCGAGTTTACTTTGAAACGCTCTGGTGACAAGGAAATGACTATAAGTGATACACTCAGTGTTTTTTCTGTTAGTTCCTGACCGGTTTAAAAACCTCCATATCCAAAAAGGCCCATAGAGTCAGGCGATTTCTTTAGAGAATGCAAAATATAGCGTTTTTGGGGGGGTCTACCCCTTGGATTTTTTTCGGCCAAAACTTCGAAATTTTCGATTGCGATTTTTGGGGCTAGGGAGAAAGTGTCCTCATCGCTGATCACCAGTCTGCAAACCCCATCTCAATCCGGAGCCAATTAGTCGAGATATGCAGAATCGAAATTTCCAAAATTTCAAAAATTCTCATTTTGCAGGTGAAAATTTTTTAAATCCGGAAAACTGCGACTTTTTCTTCTTATCCAATCAAGCGACTTCGAAAACCTACATTTTCATATAAAAACTCGAAAATATCTACCCTAGTTTTCGAGAGAAACAATGATGAATTTTTTGCATTTTTCATTTTCGAGTTTACTTTGAAACGTTCTGGTGACAAGGAAATGACTATAAGTGATACACTCAGTGTTTTTTCTGTTAGTTCCTGACCGGTTTAGAAACCTCCATATCCAAAAAGGCCCATAGAGTCAGGTGATTTCTTTAGAGAATGCAAAATATAGCGTTTTTGGGGGGTCTACCCCTTTGGATTTTTTCGGCCAAAATTTGGAAATTTTCGATTGCGATTTTTTGGGCTAGGGAGAAAGTGTCCTCATCGCTGATCACCAGTCTGCAAACCCCATCTCAATCCGGAGCCAATTAGTCGAGATATGCAGAATCGTAATTTCCAAAATTTCAAAAATTCTCATTTTGCAGGTGAAAATTTTTTAAATCCGGAAAACTGCGACTTTTTTCTTCTTATCCAATCAAGCGACTTCGAAAACCTACATTTTCATATAAAATTCGAAAATATCTACTCTAGTTTTCGAGAGAAACGATGATAAATTTTTTGCATTTTTCATTTTCGAGTTTACTTTGAAACGCTCTGGTGACGAGGAAATGACTATAAGTGATACACTCAGTGTTTCTTCTGTTAGTTCCTGTCCAGTTTTAAAAACCTCCATATCCAAAAAGGCCCATAGAGTCAGGCGATTTCTTTAGAGAATGCAAAATATAGCGTTTTTGGGGGGTCTACCCCTTTGGATTTTTTCGGCCAAAATTTCGAAATTTTCGATGCGATTTTTTGGGCTAGGGAGAAAGTGTCCTCATCGCTGATCACCAGTCTGCAAACCCCATCTCAATCCGGAGCCAATTAGTCGAGATATGCAGAATCGTAATTTCCAAAATTACAAACATTCTCATTTTGCAGGTGAAAATTTTTTAAATCCGAAAACTGCGACTTTTTTCTTCTTATCCAATCAAGCGACTTCGAAAACCTACATTTTCATATAAAACTCGAAAATATCTACCCTAGTTTTCGAGAGAAACGATGATAAATTTTTTGCATTTTTCATTTTCGAGTTTACTTTGAAACGCTCTGGTGACGAGGAAATGACTATAAGTGATACACTCAGTGTTTCTTCCGTTAGTTCCTGACCAGTTTGAAAACCTCCATATCCAAAAAGGCCCATAGAGTCAGGCGATTTCTTTAGAGAATGCAAAATATAGCGTTTTTGGGGGGTCTACCCCTTTGGATTTTTTCGGCCAAAATTTCGAAATTTTCGATTGCGATTTTTTGGGCTAGGGAGAAAGTGTCCTCATCGCTGATCACCAGTCTGCAAACCCCATCTCAATCCGGAGCCAATTAGTCGAGATATGCAGAATCGAAATTTGAAAAATTTCAAGAATTCTCATTTTGCAGGTGAAAATTTTTTAAATCCGGAAAACTGCGACTTTTTTCTTCTTATCCAATCAAGCGACTTGGAAAACCTACATTTTCATATAAAACTCGAAAATATCTACCCTAGTTTTCGAGAGAAACAATGATGAATTTTTTGCATTTTTCATTTTCGAGTTTACTTTGAAACGCTCTGGTGACAAGGAAATGACCATAAGTGATACACTCAGTGTTTTTTCTGTTAGTTCCTGACCGGTTTGAAAACCTCCATATCCAAAAAGGCCCATAGAGTCAGGTGATTTCTTTAGAGAATGCAAAATATAGCGTTTTTGGGGGGGTCTACCCCTTTGGATTTTTTCGGCCAAAATTTCGAAAGTTTCGATTGCGATTTTTTGGGCTAGGGAGAAAGTGTCCTCATCGCTGATCACCAGTCTGCAAACCCCATCTCAATCCGGAGCCAATTAGTCGAGATATGCAGAATCGTAATTTCCAAAATTTCAAAAATTCTCATTTTGCAGGTGAAAATTTTTAAATCCGAAAAACTGCGACTTTTTTCTTCTTATCCAATCAAGCGACTTCGAAAACCTACATTTTCATATAAAACTCGAAAATATCTACTCTAGTTTTCGAGAGAAACAATGATGAATTTTTTGCATTTTTCATTTTCGAGTTTACTTTGAAACGCTCTGGTGACAAGGAAATGACTATAAGTGATACACTCAGTGTTTTTTTCTGTTAGTTCCTGACCGGTTTGAAAACATCCATATCCAAAAAGGCCTATAGAGTCAGGCGATTTCTTTAGAGAATGCAAAATATAGCGTTTTTGGGGGTCTACCCCTTTGGATTTTTTCGGCCAAAATTTGGAAATTTTCGATTGCGATTTTTTGGGCTAGGGAGAAAGTGTCCTCATCGCTGATCACCAGTCTGCAAACTTCATCTCAATCTGGAGCCAATTAGTCGAGATATGCAGAATCGAAATTTCCAAAATTTCAAAAATCTCATTTTGCAGGTGAAAATTTTTTAAATCCGGAAAACTGCGACTTTTTCTTCTTATCCAATCAAGCGACTTCGAAAACCTACATTTTTATATAAAACTCGAAAATATATACCCTAGTTTTCGAGAGAAACAATGATGAATTTTTTGCATTTTTCATTTTCGAGTTTACTTTGAAACGCTCTGGTGACAAGGAAATGACTATAAGTGATACAATCAGTGTTTTTTCTGTTAGTTCCTGACCGGTTTAAAAACCTCCATATCCAAAAAGGCCCATAGAGTCAGGTGATTTCTTTAGAGAATGCAAAATATATCGTTTTTGGGGGGTCTATCACTTTGGATTTTTTCGGCCAAAATTTCGAAATTTTCGATTGCGATTTCTTGGGCTAGGGAGAAAGTGTCCTCATCGCTGATCACCAGTCTGCAAACTCCATCTCAATCCGGAGCCAATTAGTCGAGATATGCAGAATCGAAATTTCCAAAATTTCAAAAATTCTCATTTTGCAGGTGAAAAATTTTAAATCCGGAAAACTGCGACTTTTTCTTCTTATCCAATCAAGCGACTTCGAAAACCTACATTCTCATATAAAACTCGAGAATATCCACCCTAGTTTTCGAGAGAAACAATGATGAATTTTTTGCATTTTTTCATTTTCGAGTTTACTTTGAAACGCTCTGGTGACAAGGAAATGACTATAAGTGATACACTCAGTGTTTTTTCTGTTAGTTCCTGACCGGTTTAAAAACCTCCATATCCAAAAAGGCCCATAGAGTCAGGTGATTTCTTTAGAGAATGCAAAATATAGCGTTTTTTGGGGGGTCTACCCCTTTGGATTTTTTCGGCCAAAATTTCGAAATTTTCGATTGCGATTTTTTTGGCTAGGGAGAAAGTGTCCTCATCGCTGATCACCAGTCTGCAAACCCCATCTCAATCCGGAGCCAATTAGTCGAGATATGCAGAATCGAAATTTCCAAAATTTCAAAAATTCTCATTTGCAGGTGAAAATTTTTTAAATCCGGAAAACTGCGAGTTTTTTCTTCTTATCCAATCAAGCGACTTCGAAAACCTACATTTTCATATAAAACTCGAAAATATTTACCCTAGTTTTCGAGAGAAACGATGATAAATTTTTTGCATTTTTCATTTTCGAGTTTATTTTGAAACGCTCTGGTGACAAGGAAATGACTATAAGTGATACACTCAGTGTTTTTTCTGTTAGTTCCTGACCGGTTTGAAAACCTCCATATCCAAAAAGGCCTATAGAGTCAGGCGATTTCTTTAGAGAATGCAAAATATAGCGTTTTTGGGGGGGTCTACCCCTTTGGATTTTTTCGGCCAAAATTTCGAAATTTTCGATTGCGATTTTTTGGGCTAGGGAGAAAGTGTCCTCATCGCTGATCACCAGTCTGCAAACTTCATCTCAATCTGGAGCCAATTAGTCGAGATATGCAGAATCGAAATTTCCAAAATTTCAAAAATTCTCATTTTGCAGGTGAAAATTTTTTAAATCCGGAAAACTGCGACTTTTTTCTTCTTATCCAATCAAGCGACTTCGAAAACCTACATTTTCATATAAAACTCGAAAATATATACCCTAGTTTTCGAGAGAAACAATGATGAATTTTTTGCATTTTTCATTTTCGAGTTTACTTTGAAACGCTCTGGTGACAAGGAAATGACTATAAGTGATACAATCAGTGTTTTTTCTGTAGTTCCTGACCAGTTCAAAAACCTCCATCTCCAAAAAGGCCCATAGAATCAGGCGATTTCTTTAGAGAATGCAAAATATAGCGTTTTTGGGGGGGTCTACCCCTTTGGATTTTTTCGGCCAAAATTTCGAAATTTTCGATTGCGATTCGATTGCTAGGGAGAAAGTGTCCTCATCGCTGATCACTAGTCTGCAAACCCCATCTCAATCCGAGCCAATTAGTCGAGATATGCAGAATCGAAATTTCCAAAATTTCAAAAATTCTCATTTTGCAGGTGAAAATTTTTTAAATCCGGAAAACTGCGACTTTTTTCTTCTTACCAATCAAGCGACTTCGAAAACCTACATTTACATATAAAACTCGAAAATATCTACCCTAGTTTTCGAGAGAAACAATGATAAATTTTTTGCATTTTTCATTTTCGAGTTTACTTTGAAACGCTCTGGTGACGAGGAAATGACTATAAGTGATACACTCAGTGTTTTTCTTCTGTTAGCTCCTGACCAGTTTAAAAACCTCCATATCCAAAAAGGCCCATAGAGTCATGCGGTTTCTTTAGAGAATTAAAATATAGCGTTTTTGGGGGGTCTACCCACTTTGGATTTTTTCGGCCAAAATTTCGAAATTTTCGATTGCGATTTTTTGGGCTAGGAGAAAGTGTCCTCATCGCTGATCACCAGTCTGCAAACTCCATCTCAATCCGGAGCCAATTAGTCGAGATATGCAGAATCGAAATTTCCAAAATTTCAAAAATTCTCATTTTGCAGGTGAAAAATTTTTAAATCCGGAAAACTGCGACTTTTTTTCTTATCCAATCAAGCGACTTCGAAAACCTACATTCTCATATAAAACTCGAGAATATCCACCTAGTTTTCGAGAGAAACAATGATGAATTTTTTGCATTTTTCATTTCGAGTTTACTTTGAAACGCTCTGGTGACAAGGAAATGACATATGAGTGATACACTCAGTGTTTTTTCTGTTAGTTCACAGACCGGTTTAAAAACTCCATATCCAAAAAGGCCCATAGAGTCAGCATTTCTTTAGAGAATGCAAAATATAGCGTTTTCGGGGGGTCTACCCCTTGGGATTTTTTCGGCCAAAATTTCGAAATTTTCGACTGCGATTTTTTGGGCTAGGGAGAAAGTGTCCTCATCGCTGATCACCAGTCTAGCCAAGCCCATCTCAATCCGGAGCCAATTAGTCGAGATATGCAGAATCGAAATTGAAAAATTTCAAAAAATTCTCATTTTGCAGTGAAAATGAAAATTTTTTAAATCCGGAAAACTGCGACTTTTTTCTTCTTATCCAATCAAGCGACTTCGAAAACCTACATTTTCATATAAAACTCGAAAATATCTACCTAGTTTTCGAGAGAAAACAATGATGAATTTTTTGCATTTTTCATTTTCGAGTTTACTTTGAAACGTTCTGGTGACAAGGAAATGACTATAAGTGATACACTCAGTGTTTTTTCTGTTAGTTCCTGACCGGTTTAGAAACCTCCATATCTAAAAAGGCCCATAGAGTCAGGTGATTTCTTTAGAGAATGCAAAATATAGCGTTTTTTGGGGGGTCTACCCCTTTGGATTTTTTTCGGCCAAAATTTGGAAATTTTCGATTGCGAAATTTTTTGGGCTAGGGAGAAAGTGTCCTCATCGCTGATCACCAGTCTGCAACCCCATCTCAATCCGGAGCCAATTAGTCGAGATATGCAGAATCGTAATTTCCAAAATTTCAAAAATTCTCATTTTGCAGGTGAAAATTTTTTAAATCCCGCGGAAAACTGCGACTTTTTTCTTCTTATCCAATCAAGCGACTTCGAAAACCTACATTTTCATATAAAAATCGAAAATATCTACTCTAGTTTTTTCGAGAGAAACGATGATAAATTTTTTGCATTTTTCATTTTCGAGTTTACTTTGAAACGCTCTGGTGACGAGGAAATGACTATAAGTGAATACACTCAGTGTTTCTCTGTTAGTTCCTGTCCAGTTTAAACCTCCATATCCAAAAAGGCCCATAGAGTCAGGCGATTTCTTTTAGAGAATGCAAATATAGCGTTTTTGGGGGGTCTACCCCTTTGATTTTTTCGGCCAAAATTTCGAAATTTTCGATTGCGATTTTTTGGGCTAGGGAGAAAGTGTCCTCATCGCTGATCACCAGTCTGCAAACCCCATCTCAATCCGGAGCCAATTAGTCGAGATATGCAGAATCGTAATTTCCAAAATTTCAAAATTCTCATTTTGCAGGTGAAAATTTTTTAAATCCGGAAAACTGCGACTTTTTTCTTCTTATCACAATCAAGCGACTTCGAAAACCTACATTTTCATATAAAACTCGAAAATATCTACCCTAGTTTTCGAGAGAAAAACGATGATAAATTTTTGCATTTTTCATTTTCGAGTTTACTTTGAAACGCTCTGGTGACGAGGAAATGACTATAAGTGATAACACTCAGTGTTTCTTTCCGTTAGTTCCTGACCAGTTTGAAAACCTCCATATCCAAAAAGGCCATAGAGTCAGGCGATTTCTTTAGAGAATGCAAAATATAGCGTTTTTGGGGGTCTACCCCTTTGGATTTTTTCGGCCAAAATTTCGAAATTTTCGATTGCGATTTTTTGGGCTAGGGAGAAAGTGTCCTCATCGCTGAATCACCAGTCTGCAACCCCCATCTCAATCCGGAGCCAATAAGTCGAGATATGCAGAATCGAAATTTGAAAAATTTTCAAAAATTCTCATTTTGCAGGTGAAAATTTTTAAATCCGGAAACTGCGACTTTTTTCTTCTTATCCAATCAAGCGACTTGAAAACCTACATTTTCATATAAAACTCGAAAATATCTACCCTAGTTTTCGAGAGAAACAATGATGAATTTTTTGCATTTTTTCATTTCGAGTTTACTTTGAAACGCTCTGGTGACAAGGAAATGACTATAAGTGATACACTCAGTGTTTTTTCTGTTAGTTCCTGACCGGTTTGAAAACCTCCATATCCAAAAAGGCCCATAGAGTCCAGGTGATTTCTTTAGAGAATGCAAAATATAAGCGTTTTTGGGGGGGTCTACCCCTTTGGATTTTTCGGCCAAAATTTTCGAAATTTTCGTTTGCGATTTTTTGGGCTAGGGAGAAAGTGTCCTCATCGCTGATCACCAGTCTGCAAAACCCCATCTCAATCGGAGCCAATTAGTCGAGATATGCAGAATCGTAATTTCCAAAATTTCAAAAATTCTCATTTGTGCAGTGAAAATTTTTAAAATCCGAAAAACTGCGACTTTTTTCTTCTTATCCAATCAGCGACTTCGAAAACTACATTTCATATAAAACTCGGAAAATATCTACTCTAGTTTTCGAGAGAAACGATGATAAATTTTTTGCATTTTTCATTTTCGAGTTTACTTAGAAACGCTCTGGTGACGAGGAAATGACTATAAGTGATACACTCAGTGTTTTTCTGTTAGTTCCTGACCGGTTTAAAAACCTCCATATCCAAAAAGGCCCTAGAGTCAGGCGATTTCTTTAGAGAATGCAAAATATAAGCGTTTTTCGGGGGGGTCGTACCCCTTGGGATTTTTTCGGCCAAATTTCGAAATTTTCGATTGCGATTTTTTGGGCTAGGGAGAAAGTGTCCTCAACGCTGATCACCAGTCTGCACAAAGCCCATCTCAATCCGTAGCCATTAGTCGAGATATGCAGAATCGAAATTTGAAAAATTTCAAAAATTCTCATTTTTGCAGGTGAACATTTTTTAAAATCCGGAAAATCTGCGACTTTTTTTCTTCTTATCCAATCAAGCGACTTCGAAAACCTACATTTTCATATAAAACTCGAAAATATCTACCCTAGTTTTCGAGAGAAAACAATGATGAATTTTTTGCATTTTTCATTTTCGAGTTTACTTTGAAACGTTTCTGGTGACACGGAAATGACTATAAGTGATACACTCAGTTTTTTTTCTGTTAGTTCCTGACCGGTTTAAAAACCTCCATATCCAAAAAGGCCTCATAAGTCAGGCGATTTTCTTTAGAGAAATCAAAAATATAGCGTTTTCGGGGGGGTTACCCCTTGGGATTTTTTTTCGGCCAAAATTTCGAAATTTTCGACTGCGATTTTTTGGGCTAGGGAGAAAGTGTCCTCATCGCTGATCACCAGTCTGCAAAGCCCATCTCAATCCGGAGCCAATTAGTCGAGATATGCAGAATCGAAATTTGAAAAATTTCAAAAAATTCTCATTTTTGCAGGTGAAAATTTTTTAAATCCGGAAAACTGCGACTTTTTTTCTTCTTATCCAATCAAGCGACTTCGAAAACCTACATTTTCATATAAAACTCGAAAATATCTACCCTAGTTTTCGAGAGAAACAATGAAGAATTTTTTGCATTTTTCATTTTCGAGTTTACTTTGAAACGTTCTGGTGACAAGGAAATGACTATAAGTGATACACTCACTCATGTTTTTTCTGTTAGTTCCTGACCGGTTTAGAAAC